>JAMQGT020002344.1:0-10344 GCA_024447675.2 Pterophyllum scalare | reverse complement strand
TAAGTTTACTTATGTTTTTCATGTCTTTCTTTTTTCCAAAAGTCAGGAAATTTCACACCATACTGGTATGGCAAGGTTAAGAAACAATTATCAGACAGTGTGGGATAAGTTTGGGGCCCAGACTACAATGGAACGAGATCTTTTCCTTGAGGAATCATTCCCTTCTGACTTCCAGTGGGCCACATCCAGCGTGTCCTTCAAGGTTGAAGGTGGCTGGTCAGAAGGCGGGAAGGGAGAGACTATTTGGGACCGTTTTGGTCATGAAGGCTTTGCCCTTGACAATCAGACAGCTGACGTGGCTTGTGACAGTTACCATAAGGTAGATTATGATGTCTACCTTCTGCGAGGTCTTCAAGTCAACATCTACCAATTTTCCATCTCTTGGGCCCGTATTTTCCCCTCAGGCCAACGACAAAGCCACTCAGAGAAAGGAGCTCAATACTATGACCAGCTGATAAATGCTCTCATTGAATCTGGCATACAGCCCATTGTCACTCTCTACCAGTGGGATCTGCCCCAGGCACTCCAGGATTATGGTGGATGGACCAATGCCTCCATTGTTGAAGCCTTCAAGGCCTATGCAGACTTCTGCTTCTCCAGGTTTGGAGATAGAGTCAAGATCTGGAACACATTCAGCAGTCCCTGGGTAGTGAGCCATGCCGGGTATGGTACTGGTGAGAATGCCCCAGGAGTAAAGGACTATGTGGAATCATCCTATCAGGTGATGTTATTACAATAATGCAATTACACACTTTTATTGTTGCTATTGTTGCTCAGATGTATTTAATATTTGTTTTTGCATTATCAGGTCACTCACAATATTCTCAAGTCCCATGCTGAGGCCTGGCATGTCTATAATGACAATTACAGGAAAACACAAGGAGGAAAAGTGGGCATTGCCTTGAACTCCGACTGGGCTGAGCCCAAGGACCCTGCCAAACCTGAAGATATAGCAGCTGCAGACCGTTACCTACAGTTTATGCTGGGCTGGTTTGCACATCCCATATTTGTAGATGGAGATTATCCTGCAACACTCAAAGCCCAGATTGAACAGAAGAAAACCGAGTGTCCTGACTCTGTGCCAGCAAAGCTCCCACTTTTCACTCCCACAGAGAGCCAGAGGATAAAAGGCACTGCTGACTTTTTTGGTTTAAATCACTATACCTCCCGGCTGGTCAGCAACAGTAAAGGTGGGTGCACCTCTGGTCCTCAGGGTGTGGGTGACTTCTATGCAACTGTGGACCCCAGTTCTGACTGGATCTGTTCTGCTCCTTGGGGACTTAGAAGGCTCCTAAACTACATTTCAACAGAATACTTGAATGTTAACAAACTGCCTATATACATAACTGGGAATGGGATGCCAACAAATTACGGCATAGACAGTCTCACTGACACCAGCAGAATGGACTACATGAGAAGTTACATCAATGAGGCGCTGAAAGGTTAGTGTCTGGATCTTCCCTGATCTGAAGCCACCTTTTAGACAGAGTTACAATCATTCCAATATTAATCTTTGTGTGTTCATTTTGTAGCAACACTCACAGATGGAGTGGATGTGCAGCGATTCACAGTGGAGTCACTTATGGATGGATTTGAGGGAAAACAAGGCTACAGCCAAAGATTTGGTCTTCACTATGTCAACTTTGAAGATCCAGACAGACCAAGAACCCCAAAGCAATCTGCATATTTGTACTCCCAGATTATCGAGCAAAATGGTTTTGGTTCACAAAAGAGTAAGAAGGTTAAAGCTGCAGAAATTAAACTAACTCGACGTTTAGCTGCCTTACCACCCTCAGAAGTTCCATCTAAATCAAAGGTTGTTTGGGAGAAATTCTCTTCACAGTCAAAATTCAACAGACAAATGTACCACTATGGTACTTTTCCTCAAGGCTTCAGTTGGGGAGTTTCTTCTTCAGCCTACCAAATTGAAGGTGGCTGGAATGCTGATGGCAAGGGGCCTAGTATCTGGGATACATTCACTCAGACACCGGGTAATATTCCTGATAATGCTAATGGAAATGTAGCGTGTGACAGTTACAACAGACTTAATGAAGATCTCTACATGCTGCGGGCTCTGAGGGTGAAGTCATACAGATTCTCTTTGTCCTGGTCCAGGATCTTTCCTGATGGCACACGTAGTTCCCTCAACCAGAAAGGTGTTGACTACTACAACAGACTCATCGATGGTCTTGTAGCATACAATATCACCCCCATGGTAACACTCTATCACTGGGACCTCCCTCAAGCATTGCAAAAACTCAATGGCTGGGAAAATGTAGACATGATTGACATTTTTAATGACTTTTGTGACTTCTGCTTTGCTACCTTTGGTGATAGAGTAAAATTCTGGATGACCTTTAACCAGCCTCAGACAATTGCATGGTCTGGATATGGACTTGGAAATATGCCACCAAATGTTAAGGACCCAGGACATGCACCATACAGAGTTGCACACAACCTCATTAAAGCTCATGCTAAGGCCTACCATACATATGATGACAAGTATCGTGGGTCCCAGGGTGGTCTAATATCCATTGCCCTCAATAGCTAACTGGTTTGAGCCTGAAGATGCCAATGTTCGTCCGTGAAGTAGACGGCTGCTGATCGGGCGATGCAGTTCCAACTGGGATGGTTTGCACACCCCATTTTTAAGAATGGCGACTATCCTGAAGCACTGAAGTGGCAAGTTGGAAACAAAAGTGAACTCCAAGGTCTTTCAGAGTCAAGACTTCCTTCCTTCACTGAAGAAGAAAAGAGCTTCATCAAGGGAACTGCTGATGTGTTTTGTCATAAATCATTACACTACAAGTGATAGTAAGCCATGTTACAGCTGCAGCTTGACCCCGCACTCCTATGAATGGGACTAGAGACTTGAGAGAAGCAGAAGATAGGTGATTCACCAACTACGGCCATTCCCAACCAAAAAGCTGTGGCCTGGGGCTTAAGAAGACTCCTAAACTGGATCAAGGAGGAGTATGGAGATCCAGAAATTTATGTTACTGAGAATGGGGCTGGCAGTTGCAATGGGATGACTTTGAAAGAGTAATGTTTTACAAGACCTATATCGATGAGGCTCTCAAAGGTACACTGATATAAACATGATTTCAGTAAGTATATTTAACGTTTGCCATGACTGTTTTTAGTGTCGCCTATTTATTTTGTGTATGTATTTGTGTTTGGTTTACATTACAGCCTATGAACTTGATGGTGTGCGGGTGCAAGGATACACAGCAACATCTTTTATGGATTCTTTTGAGTGGCTGCACGGGTACAGATTTCTATTTGGGATGCACCACATTGACTTTACAAACCCAGATCGGCCAAGAACACCCAAATACTCAGCCCATTACTATTACAATGTCATAAAAGATAATGGTTTTCCCATGCCAGATGATGAGAAGTTTCTTTATGGCCAATTCAGAGAGGATTTCATGTGGAGCACTGCTTCAGCATCCTACCAGGTCAGACAACTGTTGCATTTCAACCCCGTCAATTTAAACAAGAAGGGAGTGATACGAATATTGTGTTGCTTCCCTTGTTTTCAACTGTTTAAATGATTGTTTTACTTTTTCCAGATTGAAGGAGGATGGAGAGCAGATGGAAAAGGTCTCAGTATCTGGGACAAGTTTGCTCACAGTCCTTCCAAAATATTAAATGATGACAATGGCGACATAGCCTGTGACAGTTACAATAAAATAGAAGAGGATGTTGCTATATTAAAGCAACTCAAAGTAAGCCATTATCGTCTCTCCTTATCCTGGCCAAGAGTCCTTCCTGATGGCACCACCAATCACATTAACGAGGCTGGAATTAAGTACTACCAAAAACTTTTGGATGCACTGCTTGCTGCAAACATTCAGCCACAGGTATGTATAATTCCTTGCATCTTTCCTTGCAGAAAAGATCAAAAGAAAGTTGATCAGTTCAGTAAGACATCTGTTTTTCCTTTCCTTTCAGGTTACTCTGTACCACTGGGACCTACCACAAGCTATAGAGGATTATGGAGGCTTTTTGAATGACAGCTTTGTTAAGCTTTTCAGGGACTATGCTGATCTCATGTTTGACCGTCTTGGTGACAAAGTGAAAATCTGGATCACCTTTAATGAGCCAATTATGGTGGCCAACCATGGGTATGGCTTTGGAGCCTTTGCCCCAGGTATGTTTAAAGTAATGCTTTGTATCTGATACTACACTGGTATTAAGTAAGTTCTATTAATGCCACAGAGAGATATATTGTCAAGGAAAACAACATTGTGGTCAAGGTAAACATCTGACTGAAATCAGAGTGTTTTTGAAACAAGCTGTAATCTGGAAAGCAATCCTTGACCTTTCTCCACCATACCGACAGAAAAACATACAGCAGGCTGCAAATGTGTCTATGTTTGTCTCCAGGGATCAGTTCAGGACCAAACACTCTACCCTACATTGTTGGTCATAATCTGATTAAAGCTCATGCTGAGGCCTGGCATGTCTACAATGACAAGTACAGGGCCAAACAGAATGGAATAATCTCCATCACCCTCAACTCTGACTGGTCCGAACCCAGAAATCCCTATAGGCAGGAGGACTATGATGCTGCAAGACGTGTGGTTGAGGTATGCCAGTTCTTTACAAATTTAACAGCAGAAACTGATGACAATTAGTTTCAAATAACTATTGTGTTTCTCTTTGTGCAGTTCTACCTCGGCTGGTTTGCCCATCCCATATTTAATGGTGACTACAGTGAAATTGTGAAAACAAGAATACGAGACCGAAGTCTAGCTGCTGGTCTACCACACTCTCGGTACTGAAGGCTGACATTAAATCCTTAAAAGTGTATTTATGATTTTCTGAGTAATTCTGTAGTATAATACTTTAAATCACATAAACAGCTGTCTATAATTAATAAAGTAAATTCATTTGCACTTCAATTTCTCCAGGTTGCCTGAGTTTACTCCAGAGGAGATTAAGAGAGTTAAGGGCACTCATGACTTTTTTGGACTGAACCATTACACATCTGTCCTGGCATTCCCAGTGGATTACGGAACTGATGATGCTTCCTTTGATGCAGACAAGTAAGAAGTAGCATTTGGAAAACAAATATCTTCTGGACACTCTTCTTATGAACAGCTTCTCTTCTTCATTGTGTAATTTATTGAACTTTGTCCTCTGCAGGGGTGTAATCACAGTTTCTGATCGTGTCTGGCTGGATACAGGCTCTGTCTGGCTGAAGGTCGCACCATTCGGCCTCCGCAAATTACTGAACTTCATTAAGGAGCAGTATGGAAATCCACCAATTATCATCACTGAGAATGGCGTCTCAGAGCAGGGCACTGTTGACCTAAATGATGTTCACCGGAATTACTACTATGAAAAATACATCAACCAAGTGCTTAAAGGTATCAAAACTTTTTATTTTTGATAAATCTAAGACCAGAAGTGTCCTGGAGAGGAAAAGGAAAATGCTTCTGCTCTTCCTCTAAAACCAAGACACTGAATTTTAAGCATATAAAGGTGTTTATTTTCCTCTTCACAGCTTACTTGCTTGATGGGGTGGATGTGCGTGGATACACAGCTTGGTCATTAATGGACAACCTAGAGTGGACTGCTGGCTTTTCAGAGAGATTTGGCCTTTTCTACGTCAATCGCTCAGACCCTAATCTTCCTCGAGTGCCCAAGAACTCTGTAAACTTCTACACCACAGTTATAAAGTGCAACGGATTCCCAGACCCTGAATCCGGACATGAGTGCCTGAATGCTGAGTCTGGAGGTAAATTGATAAAGACTGGCTCAGATGTCTGCTTTCATTGGTAGAACTTTAAATTAAATGTTCAAATAAATAACTTAAAGCCTTTATGCAATTTCAACAGGTCAGTTATCGCACCCCCTCACCAATCCTCTAATATCTATGCAGTAAAGCAGTTAAAATAACTTCTGCTTTACAGCTATTATCTGCAAATATTCCCAAATAATATGACGTTCTTCTTTTCACTGTGTCTCTTCTGCAGGAGCAGCAGCAGCAACAACAACAAAGTTAACAGTGTAAATTTCCTTAGTCTGGAGCTTTCCAGCGATGATGCTGAGACTGGACTTTACACCACATTTGCTCTACTGATTGTCGCAGTGTTGGGAGCCATTGGTGCATCCATTAGTTTCTTTATAGTAAAAATAAAGTTTAAGAAAAGAGAGCATGAGGAAACTATCAAATTAGAGTTTGTTAAAGTGAATATTGCATGTATCTTGTGGCTTAGTCAATGATTACATTATATTTTGCTTGACCCTTGCTGGAACAACAACTGAGAATCCATCAAGATGATTAAAAGTGGCATTCCTACAGTTAAGTTATTTCTGTAATAAAATCACAATTTTCTGATTACAGTACAGGAATCAAACATGCTTATCAAATAAAACATTATACAAAATAGTCCAGTGAATTATGTCATTATTGCTTTTAAATGTCCTCCTCCATGCCAAGTATTTTCTGCTACAAAACATCAGTGTTGTAAGATGATGAATTTTGGGTGTATAAGTCTAAAATTGGCCTAAATGCTTGTTACTTATAATATCCTGTGGTCAATTTCAGGTGTTAAGTCTTTGTAACTTGCATTCTAGCTGGCACCCCTAAAAGCAAAAGCTAAGCAGATTGTCACAGAACCCATCTCCTGATGGCTACTTATGTGTACTTAATAAGTACCTTAGTTATTGCAGCAGATAGCCAGAAGGAGGAGCTGCTATGCAGCTGTTAGAAAATGGATACATCCTAATCCACCCCTTGCTGCTTTTGTGAGGGTATTTAAAAGCCGAGTTCCCTGAAATGGTCTGAAGGAATGAAATCACCAAATCATGCAACCACAACCAAACTACTATGTAAAGGCTATGAAGCAGAGTTCTAACTAGGGTTTAGCAAAGTAAATTTCGCAGTTTGTGCTCAGTAGCAGGACACAGTGGGGAAAGTTCAATGATTTTGGTGAACACAAGTTAAAAGCAGGTGAGACTTTCAGCAGTTCAGAACAATATTGGGAATTATTGCTATTATTGTTATCAAATCATTTCTTCAAGAAGGTAGTCTCATTGAGATTGAGATCTATTTTTGAAGAGAGACCTGTGTACAAAAAAGAGAGACAACTACATAATAATACCACACAATATATATGATCAAAAATTCAGGAAAACATGTACAAGAGTGGCTGCAAACAAATGCAACACAGAGATTGTAGCTTCATAGTTTTTTTTAATGACATTCCATTTATAGTCAGTGAAATAAACTGCTCAAGAAAACACTTTTAATCAGAGTATAGCATCAAGTCAATTAAACTTCTGGGATACTGTTGTTGTCAGCTAAGTAGCAGAGCGGGGTTTTCATTAGTTTCAGCTGTTTTGGTGATTATGAATTTAACAACAGGTGCACTAGATACCATTGCCAGGAGGTTTGCTGTGTGTCCCTGCACAGTCTCAAGATTGTTCAGCATGACCAGTTTGATGATGGGTCAGTAATGGTCTGGGGAGACATATTTCCATGGAGGGACACATAGACCTCTACAGGCTAGACAACGCCATCCTGACTGCCGTTAAGTATTGGGATGAAATCCTTGGACTCAGCCTCATATGGCAAGAGTATGCAGGCAGTTCCTGGAGGATGAAGGAATTGATACCATTGACTGGCCCCCACACTCGCCTGACCTAAATCTAATAGAACACCTCTGGGAGATTATGTTTCAGTCCATCCGACACCACCAGGTTGCACCTCAGACTGTCCAGGAGCTCAGTGATGCCCTGGTCCAGTCTTGGGAGGAGATCCTTCAGGACACTATGTGTTGACTCATTAGGAGCATGTCCTTATGTTGTTAGGCATGCATACATACACATGGTGGCTGTACAAACTACCAAGTACCATTCTGAGTTGCTGCAATGAAATTTCAGCAAAATGGACTAGCCTGTTGCATCATTTTTTTCACTTTAATTAATAATAGTGTGTAAATGGTGATTAAAAGAGGTCTAAGAATAGATCCCTGAGGAACACCTGTACAAATGGTAAATTGACTTGACCTGAAACCTTTGGAGATAACTGAGTTCTATCAGAAAGATAATCATGAAACCATCTGAGTGACTATTCATCCAAACCAACAGAGAATTGTTTTTTCTAATAACATGCCTTGCTCTATTGAATTGAATGCTTATGATCTATAATCTGTGAAAAATGCAGCACAAGACTGATGATTATCAAGTTTATAGTATAAAGTATTCATGTTAGCATTTTTATTCATTTACTACAACTGATACTTCAGCCAGTTATTAATTGGCTTTTCCATCTCATGTTAAAATGACAGCAGACTCATCTTTCCTTTCTTCCATTGCCCACCTTATCATGACCTTTGTGATCTGTGTTAAGCAGTTATGGAAAAGATAATTTCCAAAAGCACTGTAATAAATACTTCGCGTCTAATAAATGTGGGCTGGACTATAAACTAAGACAAAGTCTATTGGCCCTAACTACTAATACAATTTCCAAAAAATAACTATTTCTGATAAACTAGAATGCTGTGAAAATTTTAATTTTGTTATACATATTTGATGCCAACAACATATTTATGTTCTTCTTTTAACAATACATTATAAGCATTTGGAGACAGAACAAGTGATATAGTGTTGAAAGAAAAACATTTTCCCATTCTTGCTTAAGACAGGACTTCACCTGCTCAGCTCAGAAGCCTCCATTGTCATATTTTTGATTCACAATGCTATAAATGTTTTCAGTGGGTGAAAGGCCTACAGTGCAAACAGGAAACAAAACCTTTTTTTTTTACATAGTAATAACATGCAGGATGCGGTTTTGCTACAGCAAAGCCTTGCCCGATAAAGGTGTTGACTTTGATTACTGGTATCTGCTCCATTTTGCTTTTCTGCTCTTCCTCTTTCCTCCCTTTTTTTTTTTACCCCAGAAGGATAATTTGATCTTGATTTTCATTGAGATCCTTTCATTGTTGTTATTTAGTTTGTTTAAATTTTACCTTCCCACTGCACCCACTTACAGTAGGAGTGAGTGTAGTCAGATGTGGCCCACGCTGCTTGAGGTCAAATATCAGTGCAAACTTCGCACAATGCCACTGCTCTAGTTTAAAGTTCCACAGCTGTTCGGGACCCTCAGGTGCCTAAGGAGAAGTCTGTCCCTTCATCATGGTTCCTGTTCTTTCGCCTCTTCTTTCTCGGGTTTCTGCTGCCTGAGGTCTTCACAAAGCATATGATCTTTTGTGGCCATCTTCCTAACTTATTCATGGATTTCTGTTATTTTATCCTGGATAGTGGTTCTGACACTCACTAGTCCTCAGCCTAGAGTACCCCTCGGATGGTTCAGTGGAGAACATCTGGTTTTTCTTGGCTTCTGCCTTTCAGAGGGTCCAGGTTTTCAGCTTCGCTGCTCTGGCATTCAACGTACGAGTTGTTCTTGGTACCCAATCTCGAAGGATGAAGATATCTGCTCCCTGACTTGACGTCCCAGCTCCCCCTTTCCATAGCATTTGTGTTACACTCATCAATCTCTATTTGCAATATCAGTTGATTCTTGTAGATGTTGGAACACTGAGCTACTAGTTATTTTGATGTCACTTTGGATGTTGTATGTCACAGAATCCATAGTTCCCATGTCCACTTCATGTAGCCCTTTTCACTGGGATTACAGGCATAGAAGCATTGCAACAGTTCCCTTTTCTCATCTCACGTCAACTTGTGCCACCTGAGCCAGTATGGCTTGATGAATCTCTTGCTCATATTCCAGGTAGGGTTTGGTAGCACGGGGGGCCTAGTGGTAGTGCTGCTGCTACACTATTAGCTGTGTGTGTGTCTCTGTGTTAAGGTCAGTAGCTTAGCTCCTTTGTAGCTTATATTGTCATGATCCTGGATCCGACTGTGTCTTTCTTTTACCTTTGAGACTGAATTCTTTGTTTGATGTTATACTTATATTATTGATCTTTATGTTTGCATCAGTATTTTGGAGTCTTTAGTTCTTGTTATAATTTAGCCTCAATTTTTGAGTTGAATTTGTTCCCTCTGTGTTTCCCATCCCTTCCTCATGCCAGCTCCCCTAGGTTAAGTTCATTCATGTGAGTGCATTTCCCTGTTTAGTTACAGTTCTCACTTCCTGTTTATTTTGTTTTGGGTTTTTTTTTTTAGGTGCTTTTTTAGTTTCTTGTCCCTAGTGTCATGTATTTAGTCCCCCCCCCTGTTTGATTGTCTTGTCTGTATCTCATTATCTAGCTGTGCACAATTACACAATTGTGTGTGTGTGTATATATATATATATATATATATATATATATATATATATATATATATATATATATATATATATATATATATATATATATATAT
>JAMQGT020002343.1:0-10576 GCA_024447675.2 Pterophyllum scalare | reverse complement strand
TACATACATGAGGCTGAATGTTTGCAGCAAGCAGTGCATCCACCAGTTTGTGGTAGTAATTGAGTCCAGCCTCATTAATGTGATTAGTGGTGCCATCAGGAAGGACCCTTGGCCAGGATATGGAGAATCGATAATGGGTCACCTTGAGTTGCTTTAATATAGCAACATCCTCTTCTACTTTATTGTAACTGTCGCAAGCTATGTCCCCAGTGTCATCGTTGAAAACTCGGAGAGGGGTGTGAGCAAACTTGTCCCAGATGCTGAGACCTTTTCCATCGGCTCTCCATCCCCCTTCAATCTGGCAATAATAAATATAAAAGACATGTTATTTTAAACAAATGAAAACAGAATAAGCAATGCAGTATACATATGGTGGCCTGATCCACGTTACCTGGTATGATGCTGTTGCAACACTCCAAATGAAATCATCTTGAAAATGTCCGGAAAGCATCTTCTCATCATCTGGTAAAGGGAAACCATTATCCCTTATGATGTTGTAATAGAAATGAGCTGAGTACTTGGGTGTTCTTGGCCGATTTGGGTTAGTGAAGTCCACATGGTGCAGGCCAAATCCAACTTTGTACCCATTCAGCCACTCAAAAGAATCCACGAGAGAGGTTGCAATGTATCCTTTCACACTCACACCATCAAGTTCATAGGCTGTAATGTAAACAAACACAAATAAATGAAGAACACTAAAAAATAGTCGTGACAATCTTTAAATGTATTTAATGAAATCAATTTTCAGTATACCTTTGAGAGCCTCATCAATATAGGTCTTGTAATAAAATACTCTGGCAGAGTCATCCCAAGTTGTCTTTGCTTCAGTAGCAACTCCATTCTCAGTAATGTAAATCTCTGGATCTCCATATTCCTCCTTTATCCAGTTTAGGAGTCTCCTTAAACCCCATGCCACAGCTCGTTGGTTTTTGATTGCTGTACTTGGTGAATCACCTTCCTGTTCTTCTTTGAAGTCCCAGTCATATTCATAGGACTGAGGGGTAAGCTGAGCTGTAACATGGCTTACAATCATTGTAGTGTAATGATTTAGACAAAACACATCAGCAGTTCCCTTGATGAAGCTCTTTTCTTCTTCAGTGAAGGAAGGAAGTCTTGACTCTGAAAAACCTTGGAGTTCACTTTTGTTTCCAACTTGCCACTTCAGTGCTTCAGGATAGTCGCCATTCTTAAAAATGGGGTGTGCAAACCATCCCAGTTGGAACTGCATTGCCCGATCAGAAGCCACTACTTCACGGCGAACATTGGCATCTTTAGGTTCAAACCAATTAGCATTGAGGGCAATGGATATTAGACCACCCTGGGACCCACGATACTTGTCATCATATGTATGGTAGGCTTTAGCGTGAGCTTTAATGAGGTTGTGTGCAACTCTGTATGGTGCATGTCCTGGGTCCTTAACATTTGGTGGCATATTTCCAAGTCCATATCCAGACCATGCAATTGTCTGAGGCTGGTTAAAGGTCATCCAGAATTTTACTCTATCACCAAAGGTAGCAAAGCAAAAGTCACAAAAGTCATTAAAAATGTCAATCATGTCTACATTTTCCCAGCCTTTGAGTTTTTGCAATGCTTGAGGGAGGTCCCAGTGATAGAGTGTTACCATGGGGGTGATATTGTATGCTACAAGACCATCGATGAGTCTATTGTAGTAGTCAACACCTTTCTGGTTGAGGGAACTACGTGTGCCATCAGGAAAGATCCTGGACCAGGACAAAGAGAATCTGTATGACTTCACCCTCAGAGCCCGCAGCATGTAGAGATCTTCATTAAGTCTGTTGTAACTGTCACACGCTACATTTCCATTAGCATTATCAGGAATATTACCCGGTGTCTGAGTGAATGTATCCCAGATACTAGGCCCCTTGCCATCAGCATTCCAGCCACCTTCAATTTGGTAGGCTGAAGAAGAAACTCCCCAACTGAAGCCTTGAGGAAAAGTACCATAGTGGTACATTTGTCTGTTGAATTTTGACTGTGAAGAGAATTTCTCCCAAACAACCTTTGATTTAGATGGAACTTCTGAGGGTGGTAAGGCAGCTAAACGTCGAGTTAGTTTAATTTCTGCAGCTTTAACCTTCTTACTCTTTTGTGAACCAAAACCATTTTGCTCGATAATCTGGGAGTACAAATATGCAGATTGCTTTGGGGTTCTTGGTCTGTCTGGATCTTCAAAGTTGACATAGTGAAGACCAAATCTTTGGCTGTAGCCTTGTTTTCCCTCAAATCCATCCATAAGTGACTCCACTGTGAATCGCTGCACATCCACTCCATCTGTGAGTGTTGCTACAAAATGAACACACAAAGATTAATATTGGAATGATTGTAACTCTGTCTAAAAGGTGGCTTCAGATCAGGGAAGATCCAGACACTAACCTTTCAGCGCCTCATTGATGTAACTTCTCATGTAGTCCATTCTGCTGGTGTCAGTGAGACTGTCTATGCCGTAATTTGTTGGCATCCCATTCCCAGTTATGTATATAGGCAGTTTGTTAACATTCAAGTATTCTGTTGAAATGTAGTTTAGGAGCCTTCTAAGTCCCCAAGGAGCAGAACAGATCCAGTCAGAACTGGGGTCCACAGTTGCATAGAAGTCACCCACACCCTGAGGACCAGAGGTGCACCCACCTTTACTGTTGCTGACCAGCCGGGAGGTATAGTGATTTAAACCAAAAAAGTCAGCAGTGCCTTTTATCCTCTGGCTCTCTGTGGGAGTGAAAAGTGGGAGCTTTGCTGGCACAGAGTCAGGACACTCGGTTTTCTTCTGTTCAATCTGGGCTTTGAGTGTTGCAGGATAATCTCCATCTACAAATATGGGATGTGCAAACCAGCCCAGCATAAACTGTAGGTAACGGTCTGCAGCTGCTATATCTTCAGGTTTGGCAGGGTCCTTGGGCTCAGCCCAGTCGGAGTTCAAGGCAATGCCCACTTTTCCTCCTTGTGTTTTCCTGTAATTGTCATTATAGACATGCCAGGCCTCAGCATGGGACTTGAGAATATTGTGAGTGACCTGATAATGCAAAAACAAATATTAAATACATCTGAGCAACAATAGCAACAATAAAAGTGTGTAATTGCATTATTGTAATAACATCACCTGATAGGATGATTCCACATAGTCCTTTACTCCTGGGGCATTCTCACCAGTACCATACCCGGCATGGCTCACTACCCAGGGACTGCTGAATGTGTTCCAGATCTTGACTCTATCTCCAAACCTGGAGAAGCAGAAGTCTGCATAGGCCTTGAAGGCTTCAACAATGGAGGCATTGGTCCATCCACCATAATCCTGGAGTGCCTGGGGCAGATCCCACTGGTAGAGAGTGACAATGGGCTGTATGCCAGATTCAATGAGAGCATTTATCAGCTGGTCATAGTATTGAGCTCCTTTCTCTGAGTGGCTTTGTCGTTGGCCTGAGGGGAAAATACGGGCCCAAGAGATGGAAAATTGGTAGATGTTGACTTGAAGACCTCGCAGAAGGTAGACATCATAATCTACCTTATGGTAACTGTCACAAGCCACGTCAGCTGTCTGATTGTCAAGGGCAAAGCCTTCATGACCAAAACGGTCCCAAATAGTCTCTCCCTTCCCGCCTTCTGACCAGCCACCTTCAACCTTGAAGGACACGCTGGATGTGGCCCACTGGAAGTCAGAAGGGAATGATTCCTCAAGGAAAAGATCTCGTTCCGTTGTAGTCTGGGTCCCAAACTTATCCCACACTGTCTGATAATTGTTTCTTAACCTTGCCATACCAGTATGGTGTGAAATTTCCTGACTTTTAGAAAAGGGAAAGACATGAAAATATAAGTAAATTTAATTTTAAAACTGAACGAAAGCATTTTCAACACTTTTGAATCAGAGATATAAACTCTTACCTGATGGGTGCATATTCCATGTCCAGCTTGCCTAACATGTCCTTCATGTCACACCCCACAATATTCAGGCCATTGTTCATCAGGACTGTATTGTGTTCAGAAATATGTTTGTGAAAGCTATATTGTAAATTCTTACAGTGTGCTTAATGTAATATCTTTATTTCTTTGGTCAGTAAAAAAGTAGAGGATTGTTTTAGAATAATGGATCTCAAACTTTCTTGAAGTGGACCACTTCAAAAGCCAGAAAAAGTTCAAGCCGTTTTCCATCCCATCCCATTTTCCCAACAATTTAAAAACAAAGATTCATGTTGAATTTTACTTAAATAAAGGTGCATATCATCAACACAATTGCATCAGACAACTGTTGTTTATTCACTTTAATTTGGCTTGGTTTCATTGGTGCTGTCTCTCTTCGTAGGTGTATTGATTAAAAATTATTAACTTCACCTTCTTTTTTAAGTACAGTGCACTTACCCTCTTAATTCCTATGGAAGCAGTAAGGGTGTACTTAGTTTTTTGCAAGACTGAGGCCTCTGAAAACTTTCTTTTTCACATTATCGTATAGTTATTTTGTGTAATTAGCAGATATCATGTTAGCTGCATGCAGTATTCACTGGTATTAGAAATACGAGGCCATTTATGAATCTCACTGCTGTAACTCTTAGAGAACTGAATTGTTTAAGAATATCTTTATTGACCAGTTTAGAAAAGTACCTGTAACTAATACATAAAAGAGAAGTATTTTGTTGTGTATGTTCTTGGTCATTTAATCACATGCACGTAGAAGATAACAGCATAATATTATATCAGTAATAATGGCATTTACCATTTAGAAAATCTCCAAGAAGCTGGTAATGACTCTGGGAACAGTCATGAGCAATCATCTCATACAGCAGGATAGGGAAGCTCCCGATGGACATCTACAATGTTACATAATATGCACATGGCAGCAGTTTAATAGTAATGCAAAATATGAAAAGTTAAAATAAACATATGTTTACATGTTTACGGTACCTGTATATTGTTTAGCTCCTTTTCAAAGTCTGATGAGATACCACAGTTATATTCAATGTGCACCGACAAGAAGTCCATCTATTCGAAACAAAAGATACACAACAGCATACCATAACATTCATGCCTCTTAAAAAATAAACTGCATGTAGAATATAAAACAGAGATATTTACCATTGTTTCAAAAATATACCATGACATAGTCACGTGAAACACAAGGTGGCGTAATATTATTATTTTTGTTATAGAAAATTAAAAATTTAAACCACATGAATGACAGTAATGCTTCTTTTGACTATTCCCTTATTTGCAATGGGCCACCATAGCAGATGGATCTATATATTTGATCTGGCCCCAATATTTATATTGGAGATGCCCGAGACAATCCAGCACATAACACCAGGGTTCAAGATGCTAGCAGGCAAGGCATATATGGAACACCATAACCAAGTTGCTGGCATAGTATACTGTGTTGAGTATGGCCTGGAAGTCCTGAGGTCAAAATGGGATACGATCCAAGGGTGGCTGAGAATATATGGATAGAAAAATCACTTTGTATCTGCACAGCTGGCTCAGCTTTCATGGAGCCTAAGTAGTGGCTCACTGTATGTGAAAAGCAACAACTCCAGTTTCCTATCTTGATGAGAAGATCATAGTTGTGTATAAGAGCGGCACTGCTCTATTACCAGTCCAGGCATTCTAGCAGGATTGTGGGCATGTGACAACAAGGTGAAAGGGTGTATGATAGAGGAAGATCTCCTGGAATGTAATCTGACTGTTGGGTTGTTCTTGATCCGAGCTGTGTATATCTTATCTAGCCTAGCTAATCTCCAATTTAAGGGTAAAGGTGGTTCTCTAGGCAACTTAAGTTTTCAAACCACATCATGGCAACTATGTTGTGTGAGCCTATACTGTTTGGACACAAGGCAGGTTCTGATAACCCTTGAATGGACTGCTTTAGTGAATCACCCAATGACTGCAGGAACATTACTGAGGATGTGTCCCAGTAATGTTAAAACGAGGCAGACGTATATTTCTTGCCACTGTTAAAGTTGCTTTTTTTAGTAACAAATTTGGTTCCCTTAACAGAAACATAATTTAGGACTCAGAGAACATAGACAATAGTTACGCTAAAATTGTCTAAAATTTTCATTGGAAATGAATAAGCATGTCTTCTTGTTATCTCCAGACTGGTTTTCTTTTTAGGTTTAAGGGTAAAGGTATCTGAAATTAATGAAAGATTAAGGTTTGAAAGATATACATACATACATAATGGTATAGAGTATGTGACTTACTGTTGTTAAGTCTGTAATGTGGGAGAGGAATGCCACATCTGTACCTCTCAACCCAATTGACAGACGTCTCCCTGTGAATGCAGAAGCATTAAAGGCACTTGTAACATCTAAACTATTACAGAAACTGCTGCAAAAATGACCTATTGGGCAAAGCTGTGCAGTGAGATGCATACAAGAGTGATTTAATGAACTCATTTGTTAATGAGACAGGCGTAACACTCTCAATCTCAGCATTATAAAGTAAACTTTTTTTTACAGGTGACTTAAGACATACAGAAAATCTGATGTATTGCAACATATTGCATTAAAAAAAAATCCAGACTCTCTTTATGTTACCACATTGAAATGTAACATTTTGAGGTATGGGACAACTGAAAAAGAGTGCATATTGAATGACATTCAATGGTGATATATTATTTATTTTTGTTAAATTGTGAATACTAGTTTTCCATTAAAAATATTTTTACATTTTGTTTTCATTAAAAAAAAAAATCTCATATTCTGATTTGTGAAGTGTAATCAAATACTCCTTCTGTACAAGCTTTTGCATCTAATGTCTCAACAAAATTTTAAAAATGGGTTAATTCAAGCAATCAACTAGAGAAATTTCTCAAGATTTGTTTACTCTCTTCACCTGTAGTGCCTCGTCTTCATCTTCTCTTCCTCCTCTGCTTTAACTCACCTTTGTCAGGAAAGCGTCGATGATACAGCTGGTAAATGTTCTCGTTGAGTTGAAGGATATTCTGCAGAACACTGGGAGCATCTGCAGGCTGCTCATCATGCCAACCATCATCCAAGTCACTCAGTGTCAACCATGAGCGTGCCAGTGGTGCAAACTCTTGGAAGGCAAACTCGGCATACTGCTGAAACATCTCTGCCAGCTCCCGGCTCTCCCAGCCTCCGTACCTAGATTGCAGAGACTCTGGAACTTTCCATCCGTGAAGGATGACCAGAGGCTGAAGGCCCACTTCCAGCAGCTGTTTCAACAGGGTCTGGTAACATCTAACCACAGCCTGTTGGGGCTGGCTGGGGTGGCCTGTAGGAAGGAGTTGAGTCCATGACAGCGGTACTTTAAAGTGGGTCACCCCTCTGCTCTGCAGGTACTCAAAGTACCGCTTAGAACCAGGAGGTATGGAATGACTGCAGTCAAAGGCATCACTCATGCCTCTGTCTGAGCTTCTGACCACCTGCTTTGTCAGAGGTCCTGCAAGAAGCATGAAGTCCTCCCTTCCATTCACCTCGCTGCTCTGACAACCACAGAGACAACCAATATACAAGTAAACAACCCACAACAGCTTCTTCATTGTGGTTTGAAAAAGAATGAACTGACAATTCACTGATTGCGGAGCTCTTTAAGGCAACCTTTGTTCCCTCTTACTGCATAGTTACATAATTAAGATCAGTATCGTGTGTAATCATCACAAGTTAAAGTGTTTTATTGTATCTGTGAGATATGGTCAGAAAAACTGTTGACTCAGTCTACTGATAATTCAGTGCCTACCTTGCACTTAAGTTTAAGTATTTCTTCTATCAGCTTAATTTCTCTTTAGATGAACTGAAGAGATGAACTGAAGCATTAGGTACAACTATCAAAATATCCATCATAAACCATTATCAGCTTCTTGATACTCATCATTCTAGCTTGCAAAAATCAAGGCTAATAAAGCCTATTGAACTTTCATGGTACAATAACGAGTAAAGGTTATACAGCCAAAATTGTATTGCTCTGTGATATAATTATGTCCTGAAGTGCAGAGTTTAGGCTCCAAATGCAGACTCATGGAGCCTTTATTTTAGCTCATCATTAAGGAAGCCCTTCTGAAAAGTAAGCAGAATCCAAAACTGGCTGGATACATGCAGACGAGGTTAACAAACAGCAAGACGAAGATGAAAGGGAAGACGAGACTGTGTATGCACATGGAGGTAATTAGGGAAAGTGGACATAGCTGAATAGTGAGACACAGGTGAAGATATTCAGTGAGACAGGAGGGCAGAAGTAAAACTAAACACAAGACACAAGAGTCACGTAACTATTAAGCAGCAGCGACAATGTAGGAAAAGGTGGACATGTGGATTCGAAGGAGGGGGAAGGCTCCAGTTTCAGTATTTGCAACTATCCTTCCATGTTGGTGATTGTGAAAAAGAAGTTTGAAGTTATTGGGGACTGAAGTAGTTGAGGTGTTTGTAAATAATAACCTTCATAGCTTAAAGTTCCACTGACGTGACGTAAAAACCGAAGACTTAATATTACTCGAAAAAACCCTCCTGTCTGATCATTTCTTAATAACATGTACATTTACTGTAATGGATTACTCAGCAGTGAGAAATAAGTTTTATTACAGTAGGAGTCTTTCTGAAACTGCTGTAACTAAGTTCAAGGACATAATGCCTCCATTATCATGCTCTTCAGTGCCATGTGCCGACACAGTGCAGAGCAGCTACCTAAACTCTGCTCCCAGTGAGATAGATTATCTCATCAATAGTTTTACATCCTCACTGTGTACGACTTTGGATACTGTGGCTCCTCTGAAAAGGAAAGCCTCAAATCAGAAGTGCCTGACTCCGTGGTCTAACTCAAAAATGTGCAGCTTAAAGCAGATAGCCCATAAGCTGGAGAGGGAATGGCATCTCACTAGTTTGGAAGATCTTCATTTAGCCTTGAAAAAAAGTTTGTTGCTCTATAAAAGAGGCCTCTGTAAAGCTAGGACATCTTACTATTCATCACTGATTGAAGAAAATAAGAACAGCCCCAGGTTTGACAAGGAGTCAGAGCTCAGTTGAGCCGAGTATCACTTTAACTTTTACTAGTAATGACTTCATGAATTTCTTCACTAATAAAATGTAACCATTAGAGAAAAAATATTCATAACCACCTCAAAGACATATCTTCAAGTTCAGCTACTTTCAAAAATACTGCAGCTAGAGTACTGACGGGGACTAGAAACAGAGACCATATTTCTCCTACTGAAGGGGAGATAGCTTGACACTTAGTGGACTGTAGGGTGCTGGGCGTGTTTTGAGCCCACCTTCAACCTGGAGTGTCGGCCAGAACACCACTTCAAGGCCAGGATGATGAGGGTGGCTAATATTATTGATTCCACCCGTGGGAGACAGCAAGAGAGGAGACAGGAGTGCAGCTTCACACATGGGCTTTATTAGTTAGCCCTGGTTGTTGCAGAAGAGCAGACCTAGCTCTGAATACACTGGGACATAAGATGCGCGTTTATGCGCATAGGTATGTGTGGGTGTGGTTCTGCAACACAGAGAAATAATAAGTATAACTCAACACAATTAGGTGCACCAATAAACATCCAATAATACAATCTCAGTTATATGTGTTCATTACTCCAGGACTAACATAGCTACACAAGTAGCACATAGCTAACTCACAGGCTGCAGAGGAACATCAGCTTTGCGCATAACACGAGAGCTAACCTCCATTTGCTTAGCTTATACTAATCATACTACTAACAACTTAACTTATAAACAGAGGAATATAACCATCTATAATAGCATTTACTTACTTTCATCAGAAACGCAGACATCTCTTATAAACAGAAACTTGCTGAGTGGGACAGATCGTCTTGCATCTGCCTGATCCAACTTTTACAGGGAGCAGAATGCGAGACTACTTCATGGAACACAGGACTGTGGGAAATCACCACTCTCCACAAACTAGCAGCCAAACTAAAACATAGCAACATATAAACTATGGGGGCCTTTTGAACACCTATACTGGATTCTCTTCATTGGCTCCCTGTTTAATCCAGAATTACATTTAAAATCCTTCTTCTTATATAAGGCCTTGAATAATCAGTCCCCATCTTATCTTAAAGACCTCATAGTATCACCCCAATAGAGCACTTCACTCTCAGACTGCTCACAAACTTGTGGTTCCTAGGATATTATACTAGAGTAGAATGAGAGGTAAATTAAGGCCAGTGAAAGAGAAATGGAACAGCAAAAAAAAGCAAGAAGATTCCATTAACAGCAGAAAGCACACAAAGATGACAACATACACCAAGACAAAGACAGATAGGGAGACATATATATATATATATATATATATATATATATATATATATATATATATATATATATATATATATATATATATATATATATCTTGTCTGTCTCTTTGGCTTCTTTGTAGTGGGCACACAGGGCTGTGTCTGCAGTGCTGGAGCACCCTGATCCTGATCTGGTAAGGGGTGCAAGGGCAGAGGGGGCTGAGAGGCGAAAGGAGGGAAATCAGTCAGTGAGTCTGGGGATGGGGCTGTTTTGTTCCCCTGGGGGTTGACTGAGGCCCAGGGCGCTGAACTGGGTGCGCATCGCCCCTGTATGGGGCCAACCAGTCTCTGTGGAGGACCACTCGT
>JAMQGT020002340.1:0-19656 GCA_024447675.2 Pterophyllum scalare | reverse complement strand
GCATATCAAAGCTTAAGCATTTAAACTTTTTGAGAGTTTTTGATTTTAAGCCCTGTACGAACTTTGTTGCTTCTCTGTGTTTGCAGCCTTTTACTACCTCACACAGGAAGTAGTTCTCATGTGAACCTTCGGGCTCAGTAAAAGCACAGTTAAATTATCCATAAATTATAACGAGGGTCTGACCCTGACAGAGGACTGTGTGTCTGCAAAGACACAAAAACAAGTCGGAGTGTTTGCTTCCTGCCCCGAAAGCCAGCCGGGAATATTAGCCGTCTTAGCAACAGCGTACAACACAAACACACAAACAAACACACACACACAGACACAGACACACGGGAGGGAGGGAGGGGGAGGGAGGAGAGAGGGGGAGAGACGGAAGGAGAGGAAGAGGGAGGGAAAGAGGAGGTGGGGGAAGAGGGAGAGAGGAAGAGGGAGAGGGAGAGAGAGGGGGCGAGAGGAAGAGGGAGAGAGAGAGGGGGGAGAGAGGAGAGGGAGAGAGAGAGGGAGAGAGGAGAGAGGGGGAGAGAGGGGAGAGAGGAAGAGGAAGAGGGAGAGAGAAGAGGGAGAGGAGAGGGAGAGGAGAGAGAGGAAGAGGGAGAGGGAGAGAGGGAGGGCGAGAGGAAGAGGGGGAGTAAGAGGAAGGGGGAGAGAGGGAGAGAGAGAGAGGGAGAGAGGAAGAGGAGAGAGAGGAAGAGGGAGAGGGAGAGAGAGGAGGCGAGAGAAGAGGGAGAGGGAGGAGAGGAAGAGGGAGAGGGAGAGAGAGGGAGCGAGAGGAAGAGGGGGAGTAAGAGGAAGGGGGAGAGAGGGAGAGAGAGAGGGAGGAGAGAGGAAGAGGGGAGAGAGGGGCGAGAGGAAGAGGAGAGGGAGAGAGAGGAGGGGAGAGATGGGCAGAGATGGGGAGAGAGGGAGAGGGAGAGGGAGAGGGAGAGAGAGAGGGGTGGGGAGAGGGAGAGAGGGGGGGAGGGAGAGAGAGGGAGAGAAAGAAAGAGGGGGAGAGAGAGAAAGAGGGAGAGAGAGGGAGAGGGAAGAGAGAAGAGGGGGAGAGAGAGAAGGAGGGGAGAGAGAGGGAGAAAGGAAGAGGGAGAGAGGAGAGCGAGAGAGGAAGAGGGAGGGAGAGAGAGGTGGAGGGGGAAAGAGGGAGAGAGGGAGAGGTGGTGGGGGGGTGGGAGAGAGGGAGAGAGGAAGAGAGAGGGAGAGAGAGGTGGAGGGGGGAGAGGGGAGAGAGGGAGAGGTGGTGGGGGGGTGGGAGAGAGGGAGAGAAAGAAAGAGGGGGATAGAGAGTGGGGAGAAAGAGGGGGATAGAGAGGGGGAGGAGGGAAGAGAGAAAGAGGGAGAGAGAGAAGGAGGGAGAGAGAGAGAGAGAAAGGAAGAGGGAGAGAGGAGAGCGAGAGAGGAAGAGGGAGGGAGAGAGAGGTGGAGGGAAGAGGGGAGAGAGGGAGAGGTGGTGGGGGGGTGGAGAGAGGGAGAGGGAAGAGAGAGGGAGAGAGGGAGAGGTGGTGGGGGGGGTGGGAGAGAGGGAGAGAGGAAGAGAGAGGAGAGAGAGAGGGAGCGAGAGGGGGAGGGAAGGAAAGTCTCCGCATGAATGACTTGTTCCTTCTTCTCGTCCTCGTTGAACAAATCCCTGCAGATCATCGCTCCGGTCCAACGAATGACGACGGAACGAGACGGAGGAGGGAGACGGGACAAACACCGGAGACGAAGGAAAACAAAGTAAGTGGAGCACAGAAGCAGCATCAGGGTTTCATTCACAAACAGACCTCGAGGGACCTTCGCCGCCTTCACACTGCGAGTGAGTCACCTGTAAATAAGCTGATCTATTTCTTTAGAATATATCAGTCCTGCTCATTAGTTTATGCCACACATGTATTTACAGAGGCACCTGAACCTGCAGTCAGGTGTGCTCATTCAAGAAGAGGAAGGCTCAGCAGTATCGGGGTCTTTGAGGAGAACAGCAAGATGTATGGACAACATCTGATGCCCCGGGACAAAGCAGCTCAAACAGACCTTACAGACACAATAACATTCTCATTCTAACATCAGCATTCAGATATCATGAAGGTGGTCACCAGGTTAAAGTTCTCCAGTTCAGCTGTAATCTGAACACAGAGTGATTAGAAACTTACCAGAGATCCAAAGCCAACTGTCCAGAAGTGCTCGTTTCGGACCTCCAGCACGCCGTCCAGAGTCGACACCTGATTGGACGCAAGTAGACACGATTAGCTAATCACAATCAGTCAGCCCCCCAACATCCCTCCCCCTGAGCTTCTTATGTCTGAAGATCATTCTTCACGACTTTGGCTGTTTGGGCTCAGACCTCCGAGTACAGGTCTGAGTACAGTACGCAGTATTTGTGAGTCTCCTTCAACCTGAACCATCTGAAACTTCTGACTAAGAAAGCCTTCAGACTGCAGTCAGCGCTGTAAGTTTGTGGACACATTTTAAAGCATACGGTGACTTCAGTGCCTGTTTCTGGGTCCAAGTTCTTCAGAAGTTTCCAAAACAAACAAACTGAGTTAAAAACGTTCCAGATTCTTTCAGCTCCAATAAAATGATCGCTGCGGCTGATTTCAGGTGTTGCAGTAAAGTAACTGCCTGGTGGTGAGCTACAGAGCTATGGTTGGGCTGAGAGAACGACATGAGCAGAGGGAGGCTGGAGGACGAGGCTTGAACTACTCTTAATTAAAGTTCATGCTGCGGGTCCTCGATGGGCACAAACGCCATCATACGGCAGGAAGACGCTGATCTGAGCCAATACGTCAGCACTCTGTATCTTAAATGCATTAAAGGACCCTTTTTATGCACCAATCTGCTTCCTTTAAATGCAAAAACACAGCAAAACGTGCTTCAGAAAAGAGCTACATGTAAATCACTCAAGCAGCAGAAGCTCCTTACAGGCTGAGCTTAGCTTAGTATTTGAAACTCCGGTTAGTAAGAACTGCGGATGAAAACTGAGGAGCAAAGCCCTTTTCTGGTTAACAGGACAAACAGCTCTTCCTCGGACAGCTTCTCAGTGAAACCTAAAAAATTCAGCCATCTCTTCCTGAAGTTTCTCTGCTGCTCTAACTGCTGATGTCGCCATAAAGCTGCGAGAAAGCGCTGACTCACCTCTCTCAGAAGCTTGTCCAGCTGGCCGATGATGTGGGAGGGCGTGGTCTGTGGGCGGGAGGGGTTAAATATTTATACTGGCACAGCTTCTATACCTGTGTCCTCATGTGGGGTTACAGGACAAACACGAACACTCTCCGGCCTGTCTCACCTGCAGCAGCACTTTGCCGCTGTAGACGCTCATGGGATACATGGTGCCGAAGGTCATGAGGGCGATGGCGACTGCTGACGCCGTGTCCACTGCGTTGTAGTTACTGAACACAGAGAATGGGAAAAAGAAGAAACTTAGATTTGAAGCGAAGCTTTGTGGTGAGCTTCTACATTTCCAGCGTGATCTCTGTAAGAGTGATGAACTGGTTCATAACTCAAACATTCATGTGCCGTCTTTAATGCGTAACCTCCACAGCTGACGGGGATTTTGGTTTAGCAGGTGAAGGACTTGCTGCCTAAACAGGACCATCACTGATGGGGATCTCCTCCCACGATTAATGAAAGTATGAAATAAATGTAGATGACATTACAGGCCGGTTCAACAACAGGAACCCTTCATCTGGTTACCACCCGCTAAACTATTCTGCCCTAATTTGGAGGCCTCGCCCTGACCTTTGATCCAAATACTTTCCCCTATCCTCACGAGCTTTAGGTAACGACCGAAGAATCCCAGATACAAAGACGGAAATGAGCTTCATCTAAAGGGTGTCTGGGATCTCCACCGGAGATGGGGCGAGGAGCTCAGGTGGGGCTAAGAACAGAGCCGCTGCTCCCCCACATGACTCAGCATCTGACCACGACGCCTCCTGGACGCCTCCTAGGTGAGCTCTTTCAAGCCAGCTGGGAGGAGAACACAGGGCAGACTCAGGACACGCTGGAGAGATCACCTGTGAGATTTTAGGTTCTCACATTTGGGATAATTGATAACTGATGTTATTGTGGTACAATCGAAACAAGACGCGCGACTTCAAACAGATCATCGAACAAATAACCCACTAATCGTTATTTCTACCCCTGACAATCCTTCGATCCATAGTGACGTGCAGCCTTACAAAGCTTTTAAAGACTTTAAAATAATAAATAATGATGTTCACGCTGGCTTTGCCCGCTCCTCGTTGAAGCTGGTGGACATTTTCATCTCTGCGTGTTTTCAGGACACGCTGTGAGCTCAGCACCGGTAAAGATGAGGCAGGGATGGAAATACGGCACCAACAAGAACTGTTAAACAGATCGCGGACGACGGCGAATTTGGGGATTTACCGTCCACAGAGATTAAAGTCTTACTTGATCTCGATGAGCATGTAGGTGGTGCACAGGGACAGAGCCCCCGCCATGTTGATCAGGACAAAGGGGTTCATGCGAGGCAGCAGGACGCTGCTCAGGCCCGGGACGATGCCGCACAAACTGCACACAGACACACACACACACACGCAGAGGAAACAAACACAAACAGGATCAGTGCACACGATCGCCTCCACATCCTCCTGCTAAACCACAACGGTGCATTAAAAAGAAGTCATAAACATTATAAAATGAGTTTATTTTTATTGAAGGATCCCTTCTCTACAGTTCTTATATCCTATTTTTTCCTTTCATATTGATTATTCCTCTTTTTCACATTTTTATGGTTTTTTTTAACAATTATTTTTATTGTAGTTATTTTTCCTTGTTAATCTTTATGATTATAAAGTAAGTGTTTTATGCATTTTTTAAGTAAAATGACCTTTAACTCGGACACTGGAAGGAGGAGACGCACCTGAAACCTTAGTCTGACCTCATTAAGAACCGCTGAAACACACAAACTGTCACTGATGCTGCAGCTCAGCATCCGTCACACCTCACAGGTTACTGTAATGTGTTTCACTGCTGCACTAAAGACACTGAACATCTACTGAACAAGAGAAACATGACCTTTACCCTTTACCTTGAACACGACCCCGGTGAGGACACCCTCTGTGAACGTTAATAACAACAGAAGTTCAGCTGAGAGGCCTAATCTCTCCAGAGCGTGCCGGCTCCCCTCCTGATTGGAAATGCCAGAAAACCTCCCGGTCAGATGGACCACCTCATCAGGAGTGTAGGAGGAGCAGATCTACCCTAAGCTCCTCCTGAATGACTCTACCTGTAATGTTCACACCAATCGTAAAGCAGAGTTTCGCCTCATGTGAATGCAGTCGTGTTGGAAACTAATGAATATCCGCCCCTACGTGCAGACGGGATGAGGAGGAGCCTGTGAAATCAATTTCTTTTCTCCACTTTTTCCCAGAAAAGTGAAGTTGGACTCGTTCAGCTCCAGCTGCCTTTAATCAGCATTAATAATCTCCTCCTCCACGTCTGACAGCCAGCGGCGTCGGGACAACTCCAGCTGGTGATTTTTGATGCCGCCTGAGGCAACGTTTAAATATTTTGACTCTGCATCGACTCGTAACCAGGCCGCGCAAACCTTCACCTCTCACTGGGCGTGGACGCGCCTTCAGGGTTCTCGTCGTACTGACGACGAGCTCACAGGGTTAAAAAGCCTCGCCTCGTTGGCTCACCGAGGACGCACAACACCGCAGGTGCTGCTGGAGGTTTAACCTGCCAATAAAAGGTAAAGTTCTTGCACCTCTCCGACTCTTTTCGCTTGTGTCGGACGTCTTTGTGGAGACTTTCTGGTGTGTGAATTAAAAATGAATTCATACTTTTGTGATGACAATAGTGACAAAAAACAGCAAAGCAGTCATTTTGGGGCCGTCGTCAGGAACACCTGGATGCGTTAGGAACACAGCAGGAGGCCTGAGTCGTCCTCCTCTCCCCGCAGTGCTGGATGCTACGGTGTTTATATTTGCCTTTAGGTTTAGGCCTTTAACCCGATCACACCATCATAATGGACTTTAGGGGGATTTGGACTGGACTTGATGGGATCATTCTTGTTTTGTTTCATGTTATGTTAGTCTAAGCTCCGATCGAGCTCCCGCACACCCGGCCTCAGCTTCAGAGAAGGCCCTCACACAAACAATGGAAAACTCCACCGACTTAATGCCAAACAGGAACGCCGCTGGTCCCCCAGAGAGGCTGACAACGTGATCTAAGGAGCGCTGATCCAGACTCATTAATAATCAGACGAAGATAAAATAATGAGTATGGGGTGGAAATATGAATATGTTTTTAACTGTTGGTTGGAGACAACAATAATAAATAACAAATACAATAAAAGTTTACTTCCAGGTGTGTGATACATCTTTAATAACGAGCATTTACTCCGTATTGGTCTGAACTCGTCCTGCATTTATCTTATTTTCTGATAACTTAGAGATTGAACATTGTTCTGTAGGTCTAGAGGAGTCTGGTGCTCAGGTGGTCATTCCTCTAATTAAAGCTTTGATTGCTGTGTGAAGCATCAAAGGTTCAGAGAAACATCTTCTCGTCTCCTGCGGGTACGTTTTTGCTGCCTGACCTTTTCCCCTCTCAGTGGAGATCAAAGGTCACGGTCACATGCATTGCCATCTCAAAGACTCGACTGCTGTCGGTTAAGACTGAACGAGGTCACAGAGGACAGCTCATCGATAACCCCTCATGCGTAAACGGAGACCAAACACAGCCCGTAGATGGTCTTTAAAAAGGCTTGGCATCATTTTATAACCAGCCAAAGCAATGCTGAGGGCAGGAATGTTCAGCTGAGGACACGCTGCCAAAAATCCTCTTCTGCAGAAATGAAACGTTCTGTAATCTTCAGACAATAACTAGTATTAAAGCATTAAAAAAAAAAGGATGCCACTGGATTAAAGAAAAGCGAGTTATGGGTGCTGAGCAGCTGTGCGTCTTGGCTGTTTTCTCTCACAGTTTCACCAGCTGTGACACAAGAAAATGACATCCTCAGTCCTAATCCGGCACAAAACGCTGCGACTTTTTATTTCCTTTTTTTTTAAAAATTCCCTCGAACCAATCGACGATGGCACGGGAGCGATGACACGTCACTGCTGAGTTTTGGGCATCCACAGGATCTGAACCCCTTCCTCCTGGGCGGAAGTGCTCCAAATACACAGCGTCTCTTATTCTCGACGGACTTGCTGCAGGCCCAGAGGAAGTTCAGCAGCCCAGATCCCCCTCAGGCCACTTAAATGTGACCACTTTTATTAATCCAGTATCACCAAAATCACGATGCCTCTCAGGTACCTTAAAAAGACCCTTTACACACTCCCATCATTGAGCTGCTCTGCTGAACTGTACAGGTGTACCTAATGAAGTGGACACAGAGTACAGTGAGGACGCCATCTTTGTGCTGCAGGAAGCACCAAACCAGCAGCCCTGCGGCCGGTCTCGAGCGTTTGTCCGATTCCTCTAAAAGCCCGAACTGAGGCGACCCTGCGCGCCGCCTGGCTGACACACGCCGCCCGCTGTTCCTGGAACAGATTAACGGGTCAATGAATGCATCTCGGGGCGGTTCGACCCCGCACCGCACTGCACTGCACGTCAGATTGAATTCCCGATACGTCAAACGCCCGCACTCTGCAGTGGCTGTCTGGTAAGGGGTTTGTCATTAGATAATGTTTAGAAACAAAGCAGCAACGTGCATGTCAACACGTAATTAACGTCAAACATGTCATTGAGAGAGTCGCGCGTTCGCCGCGGGCGGAACTGAAGGAGGAGACGTGGAGGGGAGGATGCATCAGGACTGTCAAAGGACATCAGGAAGCAAAGCTTTCACCTGCTAATTCATCTGTTTAGCACCAACAATAGAAATGCACGTGCTCTTCCTTTAATATCTTCAAGGTCAGCTGAAAGAGTGAACGTGGCCCGATGGTGTCATCAGATCCTGCAGCGGCTCCGCAGACGGTGAATGACGGAAGGACGGGCGGGACCGCGGTGATGTTAGCGGGATACACGAGCACATGTTGTGTGATTCACCGCAGGGCGCTCCGTGCTCATATCCGACCCACAGATCCTCGGTGCGGAAACCTGAGCTGTGAATCACGACGGGGGCTGCCGGGTTCCCCTCACCACATTTAGGCGTCTTTCTTCTGTCCCCGCAGGACCTCCGGAGGCTCCTCATCATCATCACTGCACGTGGCTTAAAGACTGAAAAGATTCATGCAAAAACTAATTTATAGATTTTTTTTTTCCCTTTGGAAATACTTTCCTTTATCTAAAACTGAGGATAAAACAGGAAAACCTTTAGATTAGCGAAGCACCAACGCTGAAATTCAGCCTGCACCATTATTTAAAATGATCTTGCTCATAGCCAGTGCAGATATTTGTGTATTGTGTTATTTCTGACCTCCCTTTCCTGGAAAAACAAAGACACGTATATCATAAAAGATGCTACCTCAAAACCCCCAAAAGCTCTCATTATTAATGACATCTGTGGATCACTATGATGACAACCAGGATGGTTCATCAAGGCTTTTTAGCCTTAATTATGAAAGGACAGTTAAGAGTGGGCAGAAAGCTGGGGAAGACATGCAGCAAATGGCCTGAGGCGGATTCGAACCCGGGTCACTCGCTCACTGGGAGCTACACCCCAAACTGCGAAACGTGACTACGGCTTCCTTCAAACAGAGAGAGGATGGTAACGATGAAGACGAACAGAAACCAGGAGACTTGGAACAGAAAGTTCAAAAGAAAGAGCGCAAACGAGCAGAAGAAAAGGAGGAGACTCAGAGAGTGTCTGAGAGCCTGACAATCCCAGCAATCCCATAATCCTCGCTGATGCATTGATATAATTTGACATGCGACCTCGTGTGTGTTCATCCAGAGCGGACGTAGACGGAAAGCGCCGGATTTAAGCAAAGACACAAACAAATGCTTGATACTCTGCTCTGCCGGCTCCACACGAACGTGACAGTGAACAGAGAAATGCCAGAACAGCGGCTCATCATTAATTTACTCATTTGATCTTTAGGGGCGGGGCCCGGAGAGAGCGCTGCAGGAGGCAGGGCGACGTCGCCTCTGCAGACCGTTACCTGTACAGTACAGGCAGCACAGGAGCTCTTCACAGATGCAGGAAGAAGTATAAAAACCTAAATCCTGGAAATCTTGCTGGACTGTTGATTACATCAGACGTTCTAGTGAAGGCATCCGTCAATGTTCAAATTCAGTGGTCAAAAATCTTTTTCCAAAGTCAATGGTGGTTGAAGTTGCTCACTTCCAGTGGAGCTCAAAATGATCATTTCTATTGATAATACCATGCATGACGATAATAATGCTTTCTCACCCCACTGTATACAATCAGCAGCATCCCTCGGACCCTCCAAGACAACATCTGAGACGATCCACCCGCAGCATGAGGCGAGCCATTAACATGCCGCTCTGTTTTGGATCACTCACTGTGAAGCTGATCCTAAGTTTAACATTCACACGGAGTGATTCTCTAAAATCTTTGGTGCTCGGGTCGCACCTGTGAGGTCTTTAAAAGGTGAGTTTAAAGACGCGCTGCACGTGAAGAGAGCGAATAAAAAGCCAAAGAGGCTGAGAACGACGAATAGATCCGCAGCTGACGCCCCACTTTCCTCACAGAGAATTACAATCGAGACACCTGTGCAGAAATATTTAATTTCTATTCTGCAGTTTATTACAAGGATAATGCACGCTTTCAGGGGCTTTGGGAAAAAATACTCCAGATCAACAGAATTCAATACAAACTGTTTTCTGCTCTCAGCTTCCAACCACAAAAATCAGGTATCCAGAAACCGTCAGCGGGCAGGTATTTAGCTTCCTGCAGCCTCACATCTGCAGCGAACACCACTGAACCTGCACAGGTAGGAGTTTCTAAAAACCTGCCCAACACTGACCCTTTAAGGGATTTCATATTTGCATGAATCTGTATTCTTTTGGTTATTTAGCCCGTTGTCGCTGATTTTGCTGATTTTGCTGATTTCGCTGATTTCACTGCTACCTCGCTGACACCCGTGTTGACGCCCCGTGATCAGGACCAAGAAGTAATCAGGAAGGAGACTTCTATGTAGCCGGAAGTGGTATTTGGACCGGTGTCACTGCCCCCTGCTGGCCATTAAAAAGACAACATCTCTGTTTGCAACACCTCTCAGACCTGGAAGCTACGTCAGGTTTTTGTACACAGTGTTCGGGGGCTGCAGACGGAGGACTCCTGAGGGAAACATCCGCCTTTCAAGCTGCTAAAAGCTTCTCTGTGATCACCAGTGAGGCTCTAACTGAAGAGTGTGTGTTTGCTGCTGAGCAGGTACTCCGCTGAGGCTTTTTAAAGCTTCTCCTCTGAAAACAGACGCCTGCTGCGAGTGAAAACAACGCTACAGGCAACCGCTTTCACACTGTCACAATATTTTCACATCGCCGTTACAAAAAAAATGTCACTTTAAAAACAGCAGACACTTGCTGATACCAGGAGGAGGAGTTTTTTTTTTTTTAACTTTAATTCAAACGAATCCTGAAAAATCGCAGACAAAAAGGTGTCTCAGAAAAGCTGGGAAATGCCCACATTAAAGCAGCCTGCACACAGATTAATAACACAAACAATGGCACAACAAAACAATTAAATGTAAGGTTTATGTCACAGCTGCCCAAAATGAACAGGTAATCATCTTTAATGTTTCTGTAACGGTTAATCCACCAAGCTCTTTAACTGAAATGATATTTTCGGAACATAATTATTGTTGTTACTCATGATTAAGATGCCAGATTACGGTGACAGTGGCTGAATGGCAGCGTGCCGGCTCAAATGTGGGTATAAAAACATGGATTCGGTTTATTTTCTGCGCTCCACGCTAGCTTTGGTTCTGTGTTTATGAGGGTGGACTCAGCGGGTCCGGGTGGAGGAAAAAAAAAAACAATAATTAGAAAACTCTCAATGAACTGAACTGAACAGGAAGTTGGCAGGTTTCCCGCTCCCACAGGCAGAAACATCAGAATCATCTCCCATAAACAAAATGGCGGCATAAGAAAAACGGCGAGGTCACGCAGCTAGCAAAACCGTCTTTAGCATAAGATAAACGGTCTTTTGATGAGAGCTAATTATTTCGTTCTGATCAGTTTTGACTCCACCAACTCTGTCTGAGAAACTTCACACATAAATAAAACTGATCTTTTTGTTTTACCTGCGTCCATTATTTACCCATGTTTCATCAGGAGCTTCTGTTTGTCGTCTGCTTCCAGCGTAAATGTCTGAATACATTTGGTTCTACTGAGCGGTAGAAGAACGTGTCACCTGCTTTTAAGCAGAAAACCTAATTAAAAAAACGCAGCAGCTCGCCGGTTCTCGCAGACCGCTCCCATTCCTGCTTTATCCCACCGGCTTCCTGACACCGGAATTCATTTGGAAGTTTGATCAGCTGGATTACGCTGCTGAGGACTTATGAGGTCTCCTTACTGCTCATCAACCAGCTGCCCTCACATCACATCACAGGTGCCTCAGGTGGTCGAGACACAAGTCTGGGCCCACCTGAGACCGCAGGTGAAGACATCTCTGTCTTCTGTCACTGTATGTAAATATGGATAAATGGTGAGATTTTGGGATATGTAACTGTATCCAAACTGTGACACTGTGAGTGTTTTCACTACAGAGAATGTTATTAATGAGAACCTGATGTTTGGATTTGAAGAAACGGGATTTGTTGATCCAAATCTGCAAATTTTTTCTTTCTCTGTCAGAAAACAAGCTTTTTTTTATTTTTTAAATCTCTGTCTCTCTTCTCCCCAATGGCAATTTTCACACACACACACACACACACACACACACACACACACACACACACAACCTCAGCTCAGGCTTCTGGCTGGTGAGCCCGACCGAGCAGCAGGCTTTATATAACCCAGTTGGCCCTCAGACCATGCTGGGGTTAAGTGGGGACAGGCTGTGATAACACACACATGCACACAGCTACACACACACAGACGAGCGCCTGCACTAACGCACACAGCATCTCTCTCTCTCTGAGTCTCTCCCATACGCAGTCAAAGAGTGGAAACTAGGCTGGGACGTCCTGTTCACTTCTGCCCTCTCAGCCAATCACAGCGCAGTTTTGTTGCACAACTCTCCAGGCTGTCACCCTGAGTAACCCGCACCGACTGAGCCGCTGACTCTCAGCGCGCGCACGCGTGTGCGTACATCGTATACTTCACCCACTTCGGATGCTGGAACGAGCAGCAGCATGTAATATTTATCACAGTGGTCGACACGGAGCAGCGGTCGGCCCCAGAGCCAGTCGATAGGTTCGAGACAGGAAATTAACTCTAGTGTTTCATCAAACGTGACAACAAAACAATCCCATCTTTTTGTGTGTATTTTAGTTTTAACTGTATAATTTGATATAACGAAGCTGCATCCTGGAAAGTATTTGAAGTTTCTGGCTCCATATTTCTATTCTTGGACTCTCCTGGAGCAGCTTTGCATGATTCACTGTTCAAAATAATCCACGTGTACCTCACCTGCTGGTTAAGAAGCCCTGCCCCCATTTAAAGCGTTGCTCTCACCGTACATCACCCTACTGCCACCTAGTGGACACTCCAGGCTCTGGTTGTCCACAGTCTGATGTATTTAGCACCCCTCACATCAGTATCTTTCACCCTCAGCGGCGGTCACTTCAGTCACTCAGCTTGAAACGAGATTGTTCATCTTCAAAGTAAAAGTGCCTTTTGGAGTGCACTGGAAAGGCACAACTTTTACTTTGAAGGCGAACGCGGTCTGTTTCCTGTTTGTGTTGCATTTTTTCCAAGTTTTGCTACAGCTTGGAGAGTAAATGGCGAAATGTTTGCAGACAGGACAGCGTCTTTGAAACAAACTACAGGCCACTGCAGCAATCTGCCAGCAACCAACGCAACTCAAGGAGGTTTCTGGTCTCTAGGCCTGCGTGACTGAGGCCTCATTTCACTTGCCGTCATTTGAATTTGCTGAATGTCAATGACACTCTGCGGTCTTTGGTCGCCATGTCGCTGATAGCCACTTCCTGTGTGGATGCCCCTTGAGGTCATTAGCCATCTTCCAACTCCAAATTCTCCCTCAGCAACAAACACTGAAGCACGGCTGAGACTGAAGCCTCCAAATTCTTTGCAAATTAAATGATCAGTGTGGTCGTTCTCCTAGACGTTACAATAAAGTTTGATGTCCGGGCGTCCTTGAAAAGCACCGTGGCTGCTCAATCACCAGCTAGCTGCAGAGCTGTGGGCAGGCTAATAAGAACACATGAGCAGAGGGAAGATGGAGAATGAGGGTTAAAGTTCATGTTGAGGGTCCCTGATGGGCAGACACAAACGCCATCATACGGCAGGAAGAAGATGCCAAAAATGGACCAAATTTCAGCCAAGAGAACATCTGAGATGATCCATCCACAGCACGAGGTTAGTTGTTAATCTGCTACTGCGTGGTTTGGATTACTCGCAGCGAAGAAGTCCTGATCCTCGGCTAAGCGTCCACTCTGAGAGGGATCATTTTCTGCAGCATTCAGTTATTTGGTGTCTGGGACGCCGTGGGCCAGTGGGCTGCAGCTTAAAGATGTGCTGCACATGAACAGAGCTGAGAAACTGCTGCAGAGGCCGAGAGCGACCGCTCGAGCAGCTTTGATGATGCTGCAGAAGACACAGCTGTTGGCGCTGACACCTCATAGACCCTTTTCCTGTTTGTGAACAATGATGACGTAGGTAGCGATGCGCACGCATTTTGGAAACGGAAATATGGCGGAGTTCAATAGCGTTTCTATCTACTAGAAGGGATTATCAACAAAAGATCGTGAAAACTACCTGCAAAAATTAACTTTGACCACCGGCAACCGACTCCCCGACCCCTGTGGTACGTTAGCAAGTGGCCCAGTATCCGTGGGCGGATATATACGTGTATTTGGTGGAGAAACCCAGCGTTACACCTGAGGGAAGTTATGCACATACAAGTCACTGGATGCTTACAATTATTTTGTTTGTGGCCATGTACCAAACACCAAATATCATGACTCAGACTCAGAGTTTTGTGTCTTGAAGTTCTTCCAAGTCAAAGACGAGGAAACAGGACGGCTGTGTATGAGGCTCGGGTCATTGTACACAGGTCAGAGAGCTACGTCCTCACAGCGGATCGTACCTGCATGGCAGCGTGAGGACTTCCTCAGACTGCTTTTCTAGCTTTATGAGAGTTTTCCAGCTGCAGATATTATTGATTTACAATGAAAAAAATATATACTGTTCCAGTCACACTGTGACTCACTCAACCATTCATATGTGAGTCTGCTCAGACTTCTGACTGGCACTGCATATTGTAATCTATAGTGCGATTAAATATTAATTTAAAAATCAGGACTCTGAGTCGATGCCTCACCTGTAAATAGCCATCCACACTACAGTTTAAAGGCCAACAGCTGTTTTACTTTAGGTACCTGACATCCGGTATAACCCGAGTAGATAAATAACTTTACCTGATATAAAATCGGCGCTTCAAACGCGAGCATTTCTGATCGATGTCCTCAGTCCAGTTTTTATCAGTATATTTGATGGCTTGCACCCACAGACGCCTCCGTTTTCTCTCAGACAGCCGTGATCCCGTGGATTGGATAGGCTTCAGTCCACTTTTGGTAGAGTAGAAATACTGACAGCCAAACACGCAACAGCAGATTTTTGATGCTGATATCGCTTTAAAATCACGTTTAACCGCTGCAGTCTCCTTGTTCTTATTGATTTGAATGGAGCAGCAGTTCACTTCCGTTTTATCATCTCAGTGCAGTTTCAGGAGCTTTATCTTTTGCAGTTCCTTTGGTGGAAAAATACTCCAGATCAACAGAATTTAAGACAAAGTCTATTTTGGTGCAAAGAATCAGCTTCCCACCACAAATATCAGGTGACCAGAAACTGTCAGCGGGGGGATATTTAGCTCCCTGCAGCCTCACATCTGCAGGGAAGCGAGAGACCGAAACTGATTCTCTGTGATGAAAACTGATCTAACAGCTGTTAGATCTGAGATGCTCAATCAATGACTACTGACTGAGGGTAACCTTTGACCTCAGAGGACATACACCTGGACACACACAGGGTGAGCAGTGGCATAGAGGCTCTGTGTGTGTGTGTGTGTGTGTTGAGTCAGTGTAAGCAGATCCTTCCTGTTCCTACCTGAGATCTGCTGATGATGGAGAAAAACAGTGAAAGCGAGACAGAGGCAGGCAGAGAGGAAACGGGATGAGACGTTCTTACCTTCGACTTAAATCTGCAACATGTTCCTGAAGCCAACTGCTGCTGGCCGCTGAGGGGAGACAGACAAATATCAGTTTAAGACATCCTCCCTGGTATCTCTCAGGGTCTAAAGGTGGAGCAGTGCAGGTATATGATGACCCCAGTTTATTGCTGTCAGCGTACTCCAGGAACAGAGACTCTCGTCCTTCTCCCACACTCTGAGTCCTCAAACTTAACGCTGTCACCCAGTACAGGCTGGCACTGAATGCAAACACCATTGGTCCTGAAGCAACATCAGAAACCCCTCAGGCGCCCTCTCACCTGTGCCATGTGGATAAGATCGGACCAGTGGTGAGCTATAAATGAGTATATTCACTTAAATACTTTACTGAAGCACAGTTTTAGTATTTCTGTATTATTATTATTCTAATGTACCTTGGATGAAAATACTCAACATTGTATCACATACCATGAAGGTCCTTCTTATCTCAAACACATGATGCTATATTATTAAAGATAAAGTTAATCTTGGCCAAAGTGCCATTAGAGCGTCTTAGATTATCGGTCAGATGTAAAGGAAGTGGTGCAGGTATGCCAAACACACACTGAAGCGTCCATTCCTAGCCTGGTTACTTGAGGGTTAAAGATAACTTGCAGACACAGCGATGCTCGTGTGGAGGAGCAGAGAAGCTCGAGATGGAGAACGGAGCGACACGTTTCTAGTTCAATGCTGCATGAAATATTAAGTCACAGCTGTTTCATTCCACAGCTGTCTCCGTCAGCTCCATCCTATAGATCTGAGCAGAGCGTGGAGGGGCTGCAGCTTCACGAGCTCCTGCGTACCAAAACTCTCAAAACTCTGCATCACGTTTACGAGATTTCTCTTCTTCTACTTCCCCCTTTTTCTTTTTTTTTTCTTTTTTGGGTGGGGGTGGGGGGTGGGGGTGATTAAAGTCTTTAAAGTGAGAGGAGGGCGCAGTCGCCTCCATGATGAGGGATAAAAATACCGCCCACTCGTCTTTAAAAAAAGATAAGCGCTCTTGCTCGACTGCGCCGTCCCACCTTTAATGTTTGACGACACCGCGAGGCCCGAAGGCTCTGTGTCGGGTCAAAGGCCCTTCACTTCCCATCCTGCTCAGCCCATGGGTGTGTGTGTGTGTGTGTGTGTGTGCTTTGTTTGTTTTGCTAGCAGGGTGAGTCAGTCTAAACAAACATTTTAATGGAGTGACTTATTTATGATCTGTGTGCACGAGGACGGCGTGCAGTGTGTGTGTGTGTGTGTGTGTGTGTGTGTGTGTGTGTGTGTGTGTGTGTGTGTGTGTGTGTGTGTGTTGGCATGTCTTTCTGCTCGCATGGCCCCCCGGCACACTACATTACCACTGTCTGGAACATGGTTGCGTAACGCACTTTTAGTCTCGCTCCGTCAGAGACAGCGAGTGTGTGCGCACACGCACACGGGCGTGTGTGTAATGAGTGAGAGATACTGTGCGCTTCAGCAAAGTTAAGTGCCCGTGTGCGTTTGTGTGCGAGTGTGTGCAGTTTCGTGCCCCTCCCATTCCAAAATGTCAGATGTTAAGTGATGTTGAGACTGCTCCGAACGCAAGAGCAGACAGCTGACACACACACACACAAACAGACACACAAACAGGCACACACAAACTCTGACCTCATTCATCGGTAGACTGTTCATGCAGTGAGTCAGCCGGAAAGGAGGGGAGGGGAAAACAGGAGAGGAAAGGAGGAGAGGAACTGTCAATCTTCTCCCTTTCTTATTCTCAAGCTTCATCCTCATCTCCTCGCCTTCATCAGCTCCTTACATCTTTTCATTTCTCCACACAGTGTCTCCACAATTTGATTTTTGAGGAGAAGTGATGGTAAGGAAGGGGGCTGAGGTGAAGGAATGGAAGGAGCAAAGAAGGGGTAAGGTCCTGTCCACATTTAAGATGATTCACTTGCCGCTTTGAGGCCTGTGGCTGATTATTATTGGAGCTTTCAGGCTCCACCTACCTCCCACACTGCCTGCCCAGGTATATTTGGAGATTTATTTTCACTTGTTCATCAATTTAACTTCAGGTAATCCTGGTGGTCAGTAATTGAAAGTTCAGTTACTGCTACAGAACACGCTCTGGTCTTTGTACGAGCAGCTGTCGTGTCTGTCTGCCGTCCTACAATTGGACGAACTCCAACTCCACCGCTGGTCCCTTTCTGCTCTGGAGAATTTGAATTTCAGTCCCGACAGTCAGGATGTGGAGACAGGTGGGAAGGTGGAACATGCAAGGAGCAGAAATACTGAAGGTAGATGAGTTTACACACCTGGGGTCAACCATCCAAAGCAGTGTACAAGAGAAGAAGAGGAGAGTGCAGGCAGGGTGGGTGGAGACGGGTGTCAGGAGTGATGCACGACAGAAGGGAAAGGGAAGGTTTCCAAGATGGTAGTGAGACCTGCTATAATGTACGGTTTGACAAAAAGACAAGGCCAGCTGAGGCGGCAGAGCTGAAGATGTTCAGGTCTTCACTGGGAGTGAGCAGGATGGAAAGGATTAGAAATGAGTCCATCAGAGGGATAGCTCGGGCTGTTGGAGACAAAGTTAGAGAGGCTGAGATGGTTTGGACATGTGCAGAGGAGGGAGGGTGGAGACACTGGGCAAAGGATGATGAAGATTGGGCTGGCAGGCGGGAGGAAAAGAGGAAGACCTCGGAGAAGATTCACAGATGTAGTGATGGAGGACATGCAGAGGGTTGGTGTGACAGAGGAGGATGCTGGGATAGGGTGTGATGGAGGCAGATGAGCTGCTGTGCTAACCCTTTTTCTTTACAAAGGTGAGGTGTTGCTGTGCCCTAAAAGGTAAGCCTAACCTCAACCTTAACCTGTCACCCTGAGTCGGATAAGTGGAAGAGGATGAATGGATGGATTGATGGATGGATGGATGGATGGATGGATGGATGGACCCGGTGTAGCTGGTGTAGCTGTGCAGCAAGACTAACTTAGACAGTGAGCACAGGCAGATTTGTTTTCTTTGCTGCTGCTCACTGACGTTTCCTGCTTCTTGTGGACTTAACCAACTGCCCCCTACTGTTCATAAGAGGAAATTGCATAAGCTGTCATTGCCACTTTCCAACCTGTAGCTGTGCAAACACCAATACATTCTCTTTAGTATCATCTTACATTCAAACTCATCTCTGCTACCTGTGAAGCACCTGTAAGCGTGACCATCAACACCACAGAGTGCTCTGCACAAGCCCAGCATGGTCCATCACTGGAAACTGCATCACAACACTGCAAACTAACCACTTTAGACATTTTAAACACTCTCCGGTCCTCTTTCTCACATTGTTCTCCGTCTATCAGACTGTGTCAAACAGCACAGAAGCAGTTTGTGTCTTGATGCTGAAATACTTTATTGTCCTTTGGCTGCATAAACAGGAAAGTTGGGACTTTGGGGTGATGTTGCTGAACAAGCGGGTTGGCCTTTCTTGCCACTTCAATGACATGTCAATGCAGGAGCTCAGAGATTCTCAGGAAGCTGCAGCTGGAAACGAGAAAACGGTCTGCAGGAAGAACACGGCTGATTTGTTTCCTGTTTTGACTTCTTTAATTTCTGCAGCAGCACTGATGCGGTGCTTTTTACGCCTACTGTTCCCTGGAAGACTGCAGCGAGTCCAGGGCAGCTGTGTGCACATTTCATTCGAGGAATGAGTGACATGTCAGCAAAACTGCTGAAGATGTTTGTGGTCATCACATTTTTATTTCTCATATTTCTTGGTGTTGTCACATCTATTCTGCATGTTTTTCTACTTACATGGTGCTTTGTTTGGACTCCTGATGTTCTTAAATGTTCTTTACAAATAAACGGGATGTTACTTGGCAATAAAGTCATGCATGTTGGTCTCAGATTTGTTGCTCCTCTAGTTTAGATCACTGTACATCTTTCAGATATGAGCTGTTGGCTAGTTTAAAGCTAGGGTTGTTGGTTTCAAGTGGAGGCATTCATTTCCTTCTATCTTGGAAAAAGTTCTGAAGTTTGTGTTGAATTGTGTCCAACCAACACATCAGTTAGTTAAACTGCAGGAATGTCTTAAAGACATAAAGGCCTGGATGACCTCTAATTTCCTGCTTCTAAATTTAGATAAAACTGAAGTTCTTGTACTCAGCCCCACAAATCTTAGAAGCACAGTGTCAAACCAGATACTTACTCTGGATGGCATTACTTTGGCCTCCAGTAACACTGTGAGAAATCTTGGAGTCATTTTTGACCAGGATATGTCCTTCAATGCACATATTAAACAGATATGTAGGACGGCTTTTTTACATCTGCGCAATATTTATAAAATTAGAAACATCCTTTCTCAGATTGACGCTGAAATACATACATTTATTACTTCTAGGCTGGACTACTGTAATTCATTATTATCAGGCTGTCCTAAAACTCCCTGAAAAGCCTTCAGCTGATCCAAAATGCTGCA
>JAMQGT020002339.1:0-10813 GCA_024447675.2 Pterophyllum scalare | reverse complement strand
AATGTTGTATTTTACAGTGTGTTTGTGCCTCAAGTTATGAAATAAAGTTTGAGTGGGGACAGTTTCTTGTAGATTCAAATTGTTCTTGGATGCTTGAGAAGTCCCTTTGTAGGTTTTACATGGCTGTTGGAGGCTGACACACTGTGCTTGCCTTGATCTCTCAACACATGCCTGGGCTCTCTCATTGCTAGGGAAGGTAAGGACACAGGGTTGCTATTGCAATGATTTCGTCATATGACATTTTCATTTCACAAAAACAATGGTTTATTGTGTTATCACGACATGATATGTTGGTTAGGTGTTAGGTGAATTTAGCATAGCCCATTCATTTATATTATGATCCTCAGAATCTGGTATATTGAAAAAATTCCAGCACACTTGTGTGTACTGCAATTGTCATTTTGCACTTATGCTAGTTATGGCATAAATATGCTCTGGATCATACTCAGCAGAAACACTGGGCAATTCTCTATGGGCTCTACATGTATATGAACATAAGGAATGCTTACATATGTAGGGGTTAGACAATACCAGGATAAGAGGGGAAAAGTCCATACAGGGACAGACTGGAATCATGCTCCTTTAAAATATCTATTAAGAAATGTGTATTAATAAATTAGACAGAATAATATGAGATATTTACTTAAATAACAATATGAGAGTTTAACCAAGGAGGATAACATGACCATATTGCTAAACACACAGGAACACAGGGAAGACCAGAAGACCAGAATAAAGGGAAACTAGAAAAACATTTAAATAACTAAATAACAAAACACCTGACCATAACAAACTGAGGATCTAAACTAAAAGAAACACTAAGACACACAACCTGAAAAATACAACAAAACATGACCATGACAGTCACTGCATCTTGACTTGCTCATAAAATAAGAAACAGATTTTTAAAGACTGGATTGCATCATATTCCCAGATCTGATTGATCAGGTTGTTTGCTTTGACAGTTGTTCTTTGAGGGGTTTCAGATACTTCAGAACTGTTAAATTCAGTGCCTTAACTTTGACGGATTTAGAAAGTGATTGTTCCCCCATTCAATCATTTCAACTGTCTATACCAGGGTCAGTTTTGCTAAAAGTTCCTTACACAAAGTCAATAGTTTTTTACTTTCTGTGATGGCTTCCAGTCAACACACATTCAGCAAGAACAGCCACAGCGTGAATAAGATGAGCAACCTCGAGCATCTGCGGCCCCTCGAATACTTTGTTGTACAATCGAGATGAGGAGGCGAGAAAAACGATTGAAAGCTCAAGGTTTTCTCGTTTATTGTTTGGACTGCTTGTCTTCCCTCCAGTGATAACGGAGGATATTCCCTCTAAGTTGAATTTCAGCACAAGAGAAGCCTATGCGACCCCTCCCCCCACCACCGCCTGACTGTCCAGCAACTTGGCCTTGCATCACAGTGCCGACAGGGAACACACACAATCCCGCTCATTAAATGCATATATATATATATATATATATATATATATATATATATATATATATATATATATATATATATATATATATATATGTGTATATATGTGTGTGTGTGTGTGTGTGTGTGTGTGGGCATTTACAATACAATAATGACACATTATTAAAGCTTTAATATGAAAATAAAATAAAAATTCCTTCTCCAAGCTCGAGTCCTCTGCCAGAGGGCTGAGAGCTTGAGGACACTGCACAGGATCTTAGCGGTTCCCAGGACTGCGCTTCTCTGGACCGAGATCTCGGATGTTGTTCCGGGAATCTGCTGGAGCCACTCATGCTTACTGTCGCCTGGTATTGCTACATCTATCACTACAGCCTTCTTCCTCTGCTTGTCCACCACTACTGTGTCCAGTTGGTTAACCATCAGTGTGTCTATCTGTATCTGGAAGTCCCACAGGATCTTAGACTTCCATGCCATACTGAGCACAGATGTTCCTGTATACTATGCCAGCCACTTGTTATGGCCTTCCATGTATACCCTGCCTGCTAGCATCTTGCACCCTGCTGTTATGTCCTGCATTGTCTCAGGGGCATCTCTGCACAGATCGCACCTGGGGTCTTGCCTGGTGTGGTAGACACTGGCCTCTATCCATCTTGTGCTTAGAGCTTGCTTCTGTTCTGCCATGATTAGTGCCTCTGTGCTGTCTGTCAGTCCAGCTTTGTCCAGCCATTGGTAGGATTTTTTTGATATCAGCCACTTCTTCTACTTGCCAGCAGTACATGCCATGCAGAGGCCCTGTTCTTGCTCATCGTCTTTCTGAGGTTTCTGCTGCCTGAGGTATTCACTATGCACATGATGATCTGTGGATTTGGGGTGAAACCCTCCATGCATGGTAAGGAGCTTTCTTGTCTTGATGTCAGTGACTTCTATCTCCTCCTTTGGCCATCTTATTATCCCAGTTGGGTATCTGATGATCAGCAGAACATACATGTTTATTTTCCCCGTATCTTGTTCTTCCCTTTTAGCTGACTCCTCAGTACTTGCCTGACTTTCTGCAGGTTGCAGATTTCCTAGTAACCTCTGTGGGATTCCTAAGTAATTGTAGTTGTCCTCAGTGTCTGCAATGTTGCCTTCTGGTAGTGCAGTCCCCTCAGATCTGACTACCTACCCTCTCTTTGTTACCATCTGACTCCAGTCCAAATGACATTCTGATTTTGTTGCTGTAGATCCTAGTTGTGTGGATCAGTGAATCGATATCTCGTTCACTCCTGGCATACAGCTTGATGTCATCCATGTAGAGGAGGTGGCTGATTTTTGCTCCATTCCGTAGTTGGCATCCGTAGTCAGTCTTGTTAATAATCTGGCTGAGGGGATTCAGGCCTATACAGAACACCAGTGGGGACAGGGCATCTCCATTGGTAAATCCCACACTTGATGGTAACTTGTGCAATTGCTTTGAAGTTGGCCTCTAGTGTTGTTTTCCACATTCCCACCGAGTTCCTGATGAAGGCTCTTAGGGTCCTGTTGGTCTCGTACAGTTCTAGGCATTCCAGGATTCATCAGCATCAAGTCATTGGCTTTCTTGTAATCAATCCAGGCACTGCACAGGTTGGTCACTCTGGTCTTACAGTCTCGAGTGACTGCTCTATCTACCAGTAGCTGGTGTTTTGCTCCTCTGGTATTTCTCCCAATTCCTTTCTGGGCCCTGCTCATGTATTGAGCCACATGCCTACTCATCTTAACTCCTGTGATGCCTGACAGGTGTTTCCAGTAGTTGGATGGAACTGGTCCCTTCTGGGGATCCTTGGAGTTCAGGTTTGGGCAGCCATTCTGGGTGTGTCTTAGCCATTAGCAACGGGTTTATATGTGCTGCCAGGTGCTTGTGGAGTATAGTTAGCTTCTTTAGCCAGCATTCATATCTTGTAGTAGACTTTCAGAGGGTACGTCACATAGTCTTGGCAATCAGCCATGGAGGGTCCAGGTCCCCAGTTTAGTCATGATATATATATATATATATATATATATATATATATATATATATATATATATATATATATATATATATATATATAGTTTATCATGGTTTTAAAAACTATTTATCTCAATTTCTGTCAGTGCTTAAGCTTTAAATTAAACACATTCTGAGTGGCCATTTGTCATTACACAGGAGCTTAGCCTATGCATGCACACATGCTTACAGCCTGCACAGGAGTGCTTAAAGCACACCTTATAACCATGTGAAGTGTTCCTTTAGGGGCACCAGTTTAGCTCACTGGGTGAGCAGGCAACCATATCCCACAAGCTTGAAATACAGCAACTTGGGTTTGAGTCCAAACTGAGGCCCTTTGCTGTGTGTCTTCCCCACTCTCTCTCCTGCTTTCCTGCCCACTCTCTACCATCTAATAAAGGCAAACACTCCTCCAAATTAATATAAAAAAACAGGTTTATTTAGATTGAGAGCACATACAGTTGTTTGATTTCACTGCAGCCATTAAAGGGTATATTACAAGATGCTTCACTATGTATGTACACGTGAAAATTCTGAGAAATGGATAGAGAAGCAAAGACAGTCCACAACAAAGCAGGTTGAAGAGAAGAAGGGTAGCCTTAACAGTGGCACATAGTACAGAATTGGTGCAAGATCCCTGAAAGAGAAGATGCCAGGAACTGTGTCTTGGCTCAGTTTTTAAGATTTGCAAGGTGGTCTGTCTGCCAGTTGTCACTCCAGATTTGATGGTCACATGAAGGCCTCTACTCTTGGCACCGGCATGCTTCGTGGATGATGTGAATGCAGCTCAGCAGATCAAAATTTTGCAGAACCCAAGTGTGAACATAGTGAAGATGAGCTGAAGATCAGACCATCCAATTCACAGGAGATGACTGATTCTGGCAGCAGTTAGCAGTCTTTGTGTTACAACTAAAGCGAGCTGAAATAAAGTTGAAATTTTGGACTTTCTTCTGAGGTGTCATACCAAAATTTTATTGTCAGACATCTTCAGTGAATAACAAGTAAAATGTTGTTTTGTTTTGCAAGATGTGAACGTGTGCTCCATAACAACCTGAAATTATTAAAGGAAAAGAGAAGATTTCAGTGCGTACTAAAGGCAAATGGTAATGTCAGATGCAGAAAAGCTCATCAAAATTACCATACCTTTATACAGCCACAGCTTTTATGCTTTCCCATGTCAACCTCTTTCTTTCCCACTTTGTAATGTGCCACTGCACCATCTGAACCAGCCCATGCTGCAGCACCTGGTGATCAGATGGCAAGCAGTTTGCTTGCCAGCATTACCACCGTCTGCTCTCTCCCTCTCAAAACGTGCTCTCTCTCACCCAGTCAGCCCAGAAGATGAGTCATATGTACTGTAAAGGTCATCCATCAGAGTGATGGAGGAGGGAGGCGTTAAGCGTTGGCTTTCCATGTCAATTTTTTTGTCAGTAAACCATTTGTCCATTTGTCAGTAAGTGGAGTTTCTCTTCATCCTCTTCTGCTTCTTACTTGCTCTTACTTGATAATTTTTCCAAGACGGATGACCACTAAGTTGACAACGCATTATAATTTTTCTTCAAAGTGTTAATATTTAAGTTTTACGTTACACAACTAGTCTTATGTACTGCAGTAACAAAACTTCGAACAAGCTGAGATGTAATTACGGAGAATGAAACGGTGATGTAAAGTATTACTGGGAAAAAATAACACGATTACAGTAGAATATTTAATTGTGCAGCTTTGGTAAACAAGCTAATTGAATTTTAATTATTTATTTAAAATGTTAAAAAGTTTATGACACAAAAATGAAAAATCTTTTTATAAATGTGGTCTGCTTAAAATAAATAAATGACAGTGGTTGCGCTTGAAGCGATATCCCACTCATTTGCTTTTCAGAGCTTCACACCAAAGTCACGGTGTCCAAAGTCCCTTGAAAAATCAGTTTTGTGAAGCTTAGCTTATTTACCGTACTTTATTTCCAAGAGCTGTTTGAAAAGATTGATATTAGTCTCGTTTCTTAAGAATGGAGCTCAAACTCTTTGCTAGAGACAAGGGAAACTGCTAGAAAGTTTAGAAAAAACTCTGTGATAAATATGTTATATATTGTTAATCTAATTCATAGACAACTAGCAGTAAAATACCAGTAACAATTACACGTATTACATTACAGTTTAAAATAGTCCTTTCTGATTAAACCTACAGGAACCCAAAGCAATGAGCACGTTTGACATAAAATAACCAGTATGGTATAATTATTAGGTAGCATTTTTATGAAAAATCACAAATGTTCCTTCCCACTCAGTATGTGCTGACCAGAGGTGATCACATAATATAGTATACTCTGTTTCAGTTCTTAGTTTAGTGATTATGTTTTGACTGCCATCTATTTCCTTATTCTCATGAGTCTTCGGTTCTTATTTCCACCTTATCTTTGCATTACTTTTGTATTACGGTTTGTTCCCTCAGTGTTTCATCATCGTCATCCTTGTGTGTCTTTTTCCGTTGTCTGTGTCTTCCTGTTTAGTTAGTGTTTGTCACTTCCTGTTTTGGTTTTTGGTAGTTATTTCTCTCCAGAGCCTTGTGTCTAGTACAACCACTCTGATCCTATTTTGAATATCCCTGATGCAGTAAATCTTAAGCAAACATCCCAGAATGTTGATTCTTTACATCTGGAAAGTGTTTTCAGTGGGAGAAACCTTTCATCAATCATGGAAGGGACTTCCTGAGTCTGAGCTGATTGCAGATTTCCCCAACCTTATAAACAGTACAGCTGCATAATAACTGAAAATAACACCGTTGCCGAACTATGACTCACAAGCTCAGTTTCATGATAATATGCAAATTGTCACTGTCATGACCATTGATCAAATGTCTATGAGTACTGTTCACAGAGAATTGGGGAATGGCTGCAATCACAACATTGTAAGGTGGTGAAAGATGTACCCTCCTCGATTCAGCGATGGTCGTTCCTTTTTCACATAAATTCACTCCCCGCTCAAAACAGCGTTCGGGATGTGCACATCCTCATCGCTGAAAAAGTGGCCACTAGCCCATGGGTATAAATAGACGGCGGAGTCCTGGCCAGCTGAGTTAGATCTTCTGTGTTGTGCGGTCCTCTTAGCCAGGGGTTGTTTGGTTTCCCTGATGTATAATTCACAGCAATCCTCGTGGCACTTAATTGCGCACACTATATTACTCTGAAGAAGTCATTTGGATAAGTGATGAAATGTTTTTCCCACTGAAAATGCTGCGTCCTGATCAACCGAATCAACATTTTGTGAGTTCCTTACCCGGATTAGTAATCATGCATCAAGACATCTAAACAGTAAAGCAGTAACAGTAAGCTTTATTTACTGCCACTAGCCAGTGCATGTTGGGTGGACTGCCAGGGAGGTTCTCCTATGTCTTAAGAAAAGGAAAGAAGGAAAGCCCTTAACTTTTTCATGACTGGTTCCCCCCCCCGCCGCACGCACACACACACACACACACACACACACACACACACACACACACACACACACACACAGCTGGGTAAAACCTGGCTAGCTGTGGGAGGTTTGATAGATGGCAGCAAAGGCTCTGGCAGCCCAATCTCTGACTTTGCCAAGCGATTGTCATCTGCCACTTATCAGCCCTATAAACACCCCCCAGAAAGCACTCTTTCAGGGAGGAGGGTAGAGAGAGGATAACGGGGGTGACAAGAAGACTGAAGTGAGCACTGAGGGCAGAGGGAGGAAAGTGAGAGATGGGGGGAGGAAAAAGAATGCTAAATGAGGAGAAGGGAGCGAGCACCACATTCTCACTGGCTACTTTTTTTTATATACTGTTTTATGCTAATGCTTTGACCCTGTCTGGTCACATTTCAATGCCCTAGCTACTCCTTTAATCTAAAGAATATTTCTGTATAGTTGTTGCTGCTCTAAATTAGCACATCACCAAATGAGGAAGTATATATTGACTTCATTTTCAGTTGTTTGGTTAGATTTAGGAATAGATTGCAGTTTGGGTTTGCAAAGAAGTCACATGGATGAGTGAAGAAAGGTTTCTCCTTTCACAGCATTAACCGTATATTAGGAGCAGTCAACTGCAACATGCTCCTCCTCCATTTTCTTCTAATATCTAAGTTTTACAACAGTCACAAGCCTATTAGAGAAGACTTAGCTACATTTTGATGGTGTCTAATTAAGACATTTCTATTGATGTCTATTGGACTGCCTCGCATTTTGGAAAATGATGCAGTAGAGGTGCCTTCTGCATTCAAACGGACTGCCTTCGGGTCCTGCCCAGGCATCTTAAGTGATCGCCCTTGAGGAATTGTGAAGAAGGAAGCATGGAAAGAGTAGAAGGATGAGAATTGAGAAGCCTGATATTGTGTGACACTAAAGGTACAAACCAGGAAGTCTTCAAAGTAAATTACAGCAGAGAAGTGCCAAATTCCAAAGCGTCCCAAATGAGCTTTGACTGATTTGGTATCCCTGTCCTCCAGATGACTCATATGGTCAGGGTTGGCAGAAAAACCAAAGCTGGAATAATGATGTTCTGTCCAACCTTGATGAAAATCAACAGCTTTTCCAAAAAAAAAAAAAAAAAGGCAAAGCTGATTTCGAAAGCGGCCTTTCTGTCTAATAAAAGAGAGTAAAAAAGGGAAAATTTGGAAATCAGAATTAACTTTTCACATGGCCTAACGTGGAATGTTGCTGTTGTTTTTCCCATGAAAATGGCAGAAAGCAGTGGGTCGGGAATGAAACGAGAGTGCTTGATGTTTAAATTGTGTGACGAGAGTTGGTTTTCAAAAAGCTATCTGCCAAACAGTTCTTATGCATACAAGCTCTCAACATAAGGGGTAGGTGAAAGTGAAGCTAAAAAAAGAAAGAAAGACAGGAATTAGAATTTGAACAAAATTTTCAGCCGTGGCTCTGGTGGAGAGGAGGGGGAAGTCGGAGCAGAGCGAAGGTAGTGGGTTCGGAATGAGCAGAGAATGGTGGCACAAATTTGCACAAATTCAGTTTGTTGTCACAATTTTAAAGCCAGGACAGGGTTTTATTTAATTTTTTTCCTCCCACACACTGGAGGTCAGTTCCATTTGTGCAGAATTGGGTTTTATGACTCAAGACTCAATTTCTCAAAGGTCACCTCCACTTTGGGAATATTAGTTTTCATGACAATTCCCTCTCAGAAAGAAAACCTCTTTTACACAAGTCCCAACTGCTCCAGTGGAAGGGTGGCTGTATGCTGTATGAATACCAAACAGTAAAATAGTAAAAGAAAAAAAACAACAACAGCGAGTTCATATAGGTTTATATTTCATTGTATGAGAGCGGTGATCTGCTAATGAGCACTTGTTATTGGAATACAGTTTCCTACCTCATTGCAGTGAGGCATCGGCTGATGTGAGGTCATTAATTGTTGTGGGCGGTGGGGATATGTTTCCTGCCGGGGTCCCCAGTGTCATATCAGCTTAATGAATTGTTTATGTAAAGTAACAGAGGTGTTTAATACCTGCCTTTTAAAATGTGAATGAATCAAATGGAGCAGAAGCGAGGAGCTAAATGTCATCAATTAAAGCAGAGAACAGTGTTCACAGCAACAGTGGAGACAAACACATTATGGTTGATATACTGTATATGTGTATCTATAATGTTGGAGTTCAACCAATCATCCAGCATTATTGGAGATTTGGACTTATTAATCCTGATGTTAAGTTTACATTATGGTGACCCCCCCCCCCAAAAAAGCCATATTTTGATCTGTGCCATAATGTTAGCTCTTAAGAAAACAAACAACAATACATCAATAACAACTTTAAGCACTAAACTCAAACTCTGTAATACTATTTTCTATTACTGGTTTGGTTCTATAGCACATTTGCTTTATGGTCCAGTCAAACCACTTTAATATTTTCAGCATCAACAGGAATCTGATTTAACTAGGCGGGAAAAAAAAGCAGCAGCTGAAGTGCAATATACTCACCGGTCACTTTATTAGTTACAACATGCTACATGTGATCATAAAGGGATGGACGTGGTCAGCAATAACACTCGGGTAGGCTGTGGTGTTTGAGCAATGCTCAGATTGTACTGAGACCCACAGTGTACCAAGAAAATAACCCCAATCCAAAGCTAATTAAAACTAAAATTTGATGTGAAAAAACATTTTAGTTAACTTAAATAAAAAAAACTTCTGAAAAAGTTAAAAACTAACTGAAGCAATTTTTGCGAACTTGGATAACATAGAGGAAATATTAGTTTGGTACAAATTTTTATTACAGCTTGCCTGATGGGGTGTTAATGGATGTGTTTGTTGAGACTCTGGATGTCTACAAGATCCCGAGTTAACTGCTTTCAAAAAGTTCTGGGGTTTTTGTTGTTGTTTTTGAATACCTGTACAGATACACATTTCTCAAATCTTGCCTCTGACGTATGCCACCCATATAATAATAACTAACACTGAAACTAATAAAAACTAAACTAAAACGAAACATTTCCAAACAATAAAAACTAAACTGAACTTGGTGGGTCTTAGCAGACAGGAGTGGCGCTGTGTGTGGCCTTCTGAGGCCGTAGCCCTACAAGCCCTGTCTGCTTCAAGGTTTACATGTTATGTGTTCAGAGTTGCTCTACTATACTTTGGTTGTAATGAGTGGTGGTTTGAGTTACTGTTGCCTTTCTGTCAACTTGAAGCACTCTGGCCTTTCATTCAAGACATTTTCACCCAGAGAACGGATGATGTTTTCTTTTTCAGACCGTTCTCTGTGAATTCCAGTAAAATCCCAGTAGATCATCAGCCTGTCTGACACCAACAACCATGCCACATTCAAAGTCGCTTAAACCTTCTTCTCCATTATGATTCTTTGTTGAGCTTCAGCGGGTCATCTTGACCACGTCTGCATGCCTAAATGCATCAAGCTGCTGCTGTGTGATTGATTTTGATGAGATGCTTACATTGAGAAGCAGTTGAGTATGTGTACCGCAGTATGTGACCAGTGAGTGTATGTGAGAGGAAAACTGCACTGTGACTAATTAAAACTAAATCAGGGGTAGTAAACTTTTTTGAGGGTTCAAACTTCTTTGAAAGGCGAAAAGGAACCCCTTCTGAAACATAAGGGAGAGACGTGGCTCTCAAAGAAATGGAGAAACTATGGCAGAGTGCCACAACAGTAAAGATCATTATGTACAGATTGTTTTTCTACCTTTGTCATTAATGAGTCAGAAGATGCTCATTTATCCTGGAAAAAGAGTTTGTTGCTCTATAAAAGAGCCCTCCATAAAGCTAGGACATCTTACTATTCATCATTAATTGAAGAAAATAAGAACAACCCCAGGTTTCTTTTCAGCACTGTAGCCAGGCTGACAAAGAGTCAGAGCTCTGTAGAGCCGAGTATTCCTTTC
>JAMQGT020002338.1:0-12750 GCA_024447675.2 Pterophyllum scalare | reverse complement strand
GTGTTATGCATTCTGCACTTCGTTCAGTTACGTATTGCTTAAGCTGCTTGCTCCCAAAGCTAGCGTTGTGCACTACTTCACTACTCACACTCTCAGCCTGAATGATCAATCTGCATCTCTGAAAGTGAAAGGAGAAGGGGAGGCACAGAGGCCATCAATCATAGAACAAGCACAGCTTATTGGTTGTGGGGGTTGCACGGTTGTGAATTTTTGATTGTTATAAAATAGGGAGCAGTTGTGGTGGACACAGCAGGAGAAACAAATAGATAGTAGCTTTAGACATTCATGTTACATGCGAGATCGTTAGAAAGACCTCACGCTGACATGCTCTGTTAGTTTGTAAAAGAATATCACATATCCAAAAAGAATGGCCATTTATTGAAAATAAATCAAAACATTTTTGACAGTCTTACCTTAGTGAGCTCAGGTATATCATTTTTGTCTATTCCCACTTCCTGTAAAAGAAAACAGCAACATGTAAGATAACTGCCAGAAAGTGCATGAGCTACCAGCCAATCAGTGACACCGGGCGCTCAGACGGCTACCTCAGCAATTTTGAAGAATTCAGAAACCCGAGTCATTCTTGTCAGGAACCGCTTGTAGATCTCAAGCCCATCTTTACACTGGCTTCTCTTCATCTGAAAAAATTTTTCTATAACAAAAAAGGAGGTAGAAATGTGCTTTATCTTCCTAAAGTTGAAGAATAGGTCCAACCAAATAACAAAGTACTGAGCACAAACCCCCCATAAAGCTCTTTGTATTTCTCTGTGGTACCCAAAGCCAATGTTTCCACAAACACATCGGCCAAACCATTGGAAGGGTTGGAAAATCTCTACATTATCATATTGTTAGAAAAAAAAGTATTTGCCACCTATTTTTTTCTTACAGCAGTGGCATTAGAAATGAAATTCTTTACATGATGCATAAAGAAACTGATGTAAATGTGGGCCTTCACACCAACTCATACCAATAAAGTTCAGGGGCGATTGTTTACCTAACAGGTTGATGATGCCGTCATTGTAGCAGGCATATAACTTGATCAGATCTTTGAAGAGTAGGAGAAAGCAGGCATTTATCACTCCATTGTTGAGATCCTTTGGATGCACCTTAGGTGAGAAAAATATCTGAAGTCAAAATCTGGTTTTTACTTTTGAGGGAGAGTTGATAATATTTTGCAAATTGTTTTCTAAGACCAGTGTCTTCATTTAACAAAGTCAAATTAGTAAAATTAGTACACATAATTGATAAAACTTTTCACATCCTTCTTCCATCTTCAAAATGGTCTGGCAGGTTACTGGGCACGTAGGCACATTTACCAGTTCCTGCAGCAGCACAACAGCCCAACACATAAGAGCGGATACATCTCCAAGCTTAATTTTGGGGTGGTCATCTTGTAGGTCTTCCCCCTCTAATGTTAAAGCTGAACTACAAGTCCGAAAACAAAAACACTGGCGGCTGCTAGTGCTACCCCTCAGCCTCCTGGCAGCAGAATCTTTAGGTGGCACAAATCACCTGGAAGTACAAGTTCTACAGCACATAATTACCAGATCTCAGTAGATCTTAATCAGGTGCAGATGAGCGTTAGTGGCTTTATTCACTATATCAATTCAAAAACAATGGCTAAGTAAGAACCAGGAATAAGAAACGCTAGAATCATAATAAATAAAAACCCTTGGGAATACTGTGACTTTCTGTGATTGGCATTGGATGAGTTTCAGACACCCTGGACATATTTTTTTTATTGGCAAAACGAGGTAGCCTTCACAATGACAGATTTTATGAGCTGCAGCAGCAAATGCTTATCAATGTAAAAAGAAAAATCCCTGGGTCACTCCAAAACACCATGTCACGAGAAGCGAACATAATTCATTAAGCCTTGATGTATGAATGCTCTCATGACAGTATACATGACCCCAAACAGTGATTATACTTCACTGACTGCTATTTGTCAAAGGCCTATTTAAACACATCAACTCTCCTTATTTGTAATTGGTAAATTCAACACTTAAATCAATGCACCATTTGAGTAAGCCCTTTGAACCTCATCATCATTATGACCACAAACTGCAGCAATGCTGACAGAACATTCCAGACCATGTTCACATAAAAGGCAAAAAAAATCAAAAATGAAACAATAAGTGTGGAACATCTTTTAAAACTTCTGCTTCAAACTGCGCCCTGGCCTGAAAATCCACACACTTAAAATCTGACAGCAGAATCATTCTGAAAATCCACTGAATGCAAGTTGGGAAAAAGTTTTGATTGTTATTTTGTCAAAAGACTGAAACAGTGGCGCTCGTATAGGTACATATTTTACTGAGCCACTGAGAAACCTTCAAAATGAAAAATGCAGGAATTGCATCAAAGTAGCCAAATTGCAAAGTGTCAGATCATCAATAGATGCTTCCTTAGCTATCAGTACGAGATCCTGCCTGAGTAAATACACCAATGATATCGTATTTTTAAAACAATTCCTTCTCCAGCTATTGCATTCACAAGATTTTCAGTAAATTTGACCTCTGACCTTAAGGTCAAGGTCACCCAAATTCAAACTCATCTGAGCTTTTTAGCAAATGCACCTGTGGTATCAATTTGAAAATCCTACATGGCCTTGTTCTCGAGTTATTATGCTCCAAAGTTAGATAGTTCACACCACCCACTGTCTGCCCGGCGAGGTGATAACAATACAAAGTTCCTAAAATCTGTGGGCCTGTGGATTTTTTTCTTGCACAGTTCAAATTTAAAGTGCTTTTTATACAGAATGGAGTGCAGTATTTAGTGCCTTTCTGTGTGTTTTTTTTCTTGTGTAATGGTGCTGCACCGATTGGCCACAACAAGAAAACCCCCTCCATCCCGCCATCCATCTTCAGAAAAGCTTTAATGAGTAAACCACCAATCAGGACTGAAAACTAATTTCATATCCCTAAATGTACAACGTGGAATGACATTATATAATACCTTCATTCTAGACGGTGCTACAGTACACAGTTTTCTTAAAGCCATTAAGCTTGTATCTTGAAGGCAATGTCGAGATACCTTGCAGTGTGACACTGTCGCCTATTAGCGAGTGTCACTCACCTCAAAATCCAGCAGGGCGTCAATCTGGCTCTGCAGAGTAGGCATTCCTTTCAGCAGCTTCTCTACTGACATGGTCCTCATCACACCCTCAGCTCTGACACAGAAATAAATGGAAACTGTGAGGTTTAAGCAGCAGCTCTCTGAAACATTTAGAGCTTGGTGAGAAAGCAAATATGAAACCCCCCTTTGATAATTGGTAAAGGCATGGTCTACTAACCACTGAAATGAATCCAGCCTCTGTACCTGTCACACACAGAGTATCTGCCACTGTGTCTCATCTCTATTCTGTTTTCATTCTGAGGTCTATTTTTCAGTACCAGTTTATCTAGCCAGTGGGACCTTGTGTCTGCCAGCTAAACAGAGCTGTCCCCTCTGTGAGCATGAGTAATAACCCTCTCTGTATTCATCTCTACACGTCAGCAAAGCCATGCACTTGGCTCAGTGCCAGGCAGGAGGTGATGGAGCCCATCCTACTCATCAACATGGCCCCTGTGACTGTGGGATGTGTGCTATTCTGACTGCAACTCGTATAGGTGTATTTTCTGGTCTCAGCTAAGCTAAAAAAAAAAAAAGAAAAGAAAAGAAAAGAAAAGCACGTCGAAATATGAAAAAGATCAATAACAGAACTGCATTAATCATGCAGCAAGGCAATGTGAGACTGAGAAATGAGATACTGCACCCTTTCTTGACTCGGCCAAAGTCAAAAGACATCTGTCTGTATGCGAAGGCCTTCTCGTTGAGATAGCGGCTGTAGCGTCTGATAAATGTGGACATGTCTAAGCCTGGGGACAAAACACACATAAAGCATACACATACACAGCTCCCAGTGCAGAATATTAGCAAAGTGTCAAAAGATTTCAAATTCAAAAATGACACCAGAGCCAGCCGACCTCATTCCACACACTTCCAGTTATGCTAGAATGAGCTAACTGCCTATAGCATCATGGTATCAATTACAAAGATAAGCTAAGAGACATTAGCAAAATTGTCTCAGTCACTCTGCACACAATTTACAGTTATATATTGTACTGTAATATTAATTTTTACCTAAAATGATTATGCAGGCAGAAGATGGATTTTCTTCCACCAAAATTCTTGTATCTTGACCGAAGTGGTTAGGCTAGTGTAATGACTATGAACAAGGAGAAATAGTTTGCATGACTGCAACATTTAAAAAGCAGACTAACTAGCAACTCTAATATTATTTCACAGGTTATATGTATTCTAAAAAGAAAGATTAATGATCTCCTGATCAGAATTTACTACTAATATGCTACTAATATGCTGGACGTACATTTTTAAAACAAATGGCGGGTGCTAGGCCTGAGTAATATGGGCGTATATGAGAAATCCTTAAATTAAAGCTTCTCACATCCAAAGTGTTTAGTAAAGATTATTTAGAAAAGGTCAAATCTTGCCATGGCATATAATTAACACTTATTTCGGTATACAGAGCTAAACAAGGTTGTAAAAATATATAAAAATATACAAGGGCATTTTAAAACTAAGCCTACCCTATATATATATACATATATACATATATATATATATATATATATATATATATATATATATATATATATATATATATATATATATATATAAAATCATTGGGAAGTGAAGAAATGTTGTACAGTCAGTGGAGGAAAAATTTATAAAAATCTGCCTACTGAAAAGAGTTTATTTGGAAAAATATGGTGAGACACTTCATAACCCCAGCAGGACGGGGCAGAGTGTGTGCTGGAGATGCCCTGGGACTGAAAGAGCAAATCGTGACCATGTGTAGAGCAAATCGTGACCATGTGTTTAAGGGATGGAAATCAACTGGAGATAACATGGAAAAGCTTTTTTAAAAATCAAAATCTACTTTAGTTTTTGACTAAAGTAGTGCAATTTGTGTAAAAATTACAAGTTTGAGATTTTAAATTGCCTTGGCTTTGCCCACTCTGCAGTCACCCTTGCAGGCAGAATGTTTATAAGAACAGGATGTGAGCCCAAAATTTATTCCCAGGAGACTACAATAACTTTAATGGAAACAAAAGTAACTGAAGGGAACAGGGAATAGTGGAACTGGAAGTGTGGGGGTGGCCAGGTTGGTTTTTGTTCTGCTGCTGTCTTAGCAGTTTAAAACCCCTCTTTTAAATGTCCTAAACTGAGCTAATAGAGAGGGAGAAATGGGCTGAAAGAATCAGCAGTGGGATCAGGGATTATTCAAGGGCATCAGTGAACAAGGACTGGAGTGGTCAGAGACGGCACAGAGGGAAGGGAGTGCCACGCACCATGAGAGCCAGTTCTGTCCAGGAAGTTGCTGAGGTTGAACAAGGTGTTTCTAGATGCCAGGAACTGGAGGAATCTCTGCAGGAAAAGACACATATACACAAGATTAGGTACAAGATTAGCTCCAGTAATGAATTCATGGCATATTCTCTGTTTATTTTATAACTGATGATCATTTTTCAAACAGATGCCTGCATCTCATCTGTAACATCTCAGCATGTTACAATAAACCTCTAAACCCAGAGTGGAGAATAGACATAAAAAGTGTGAATCTATACTCTTCTGTTTTTAACTGACTGAATAGAAAATCAGCAGTGAAGGAGCAGTGCTGCAGCCTCTGTGAGTGGGAGGGTGTGAATATCAAGGAGATGCAAGGAGAGCACTGGGGAAACAAAGTTTAATGTAATAAAGACAAATCGGCTCAGTTTACTCCAGTGGCACATAAAAACACACATGGAAGCTGGCCTTCAGGGACTTGTGACAGAAAGGCTTTCTAAGAGGCTGGAAAGTTGTAAAAAAGGAGTGTTTTGCCCAAGTAATATTTTCCTTTTCCTTCCTTTTTTTTTTTTGCCTGAACCTATAGTTTAAAGAAGATAGTTATATTCATCTAAAGTAAGCTATACAATATCTGTTCTGGGATCTCCTCCTTTTTTATGTGCTACCATGGAAGGAGGCATCAATGACAAATGATAAGGAATCAATTAACTCAGATACACCATGAAAGGAGGGGCTGGGGTAGAAGCAGGTTGCAAAGTGGCTGAAATTGGATGTGCTGAAGGGTATCAGCTGAGCCATCAGCTGATGTTGCGTTGCGGCGCTGAGATCAGCTCATCTGCTGGGATTGTGGCTGAGTGTGACCTCATGAGTTAAGGTCTATCTATTAAATTACCTTCATTTCCAGGGCGAAAGTCCTGCTTTTACCTGGTTATTCATTTTGTCAGATGCCCTGAAGAGCAAACTTTACTACTCAAATCATCACAGTATAGTCCACTAATTGCTTGAGCATTCAAGCAACACAAGGAACCCCCCCCCCCATACCATTAGGTACAAATAAACTGTAAACTGATCAGTCTTTGTGAAAAATAAAAAGAAATGTGTGCGCAGGGCCGCAGCATTCCCGTTGTGGCCCATGGTGATGCAGTTACGCTTGCCCTTTCCCCCTGAGACCTGCTGTTTGGACAACAAGGGTCAATGCTGTTATCTTCCTGCCACTAAGTCTCATCTGCCTTCTGTCAGCTCATGCTGGGAAATGTAATCCCCAACTTCATAATAATGAATAGGACTACTTAGGGCAGATAAAGTGATTCCTGATCCCAAAATTACATACAGTTTATTCTCTCCTAAAGAATATTTCTGTATCTGTATTTCTCCCTCTCTTTTGTGTCATCTGCCATTCATTTCCATGAGCTCCCCATTCAGAGCCTTAGGGGTTCTTCATATGTCAGGACAACATTTGGGTCAGAGGGTCAGGGCTGGGGCAGTCCCTCAGCTAAACCTGACTGCCATTGAGCAAAAAAAATGTCCCACTATGGAGCAAAACTGAAATATGAATGGGATTGTGTCTTGCTGTTTTATTTTTGGTGGGGACTTGGGACATGGACGGCCATAGGTTAAGAAATGCTAGCACTCTCGTCTGCGTTACACCCTTAAAATACAGTTTTCTCTTTCAGTTCCACTTAAAGAGATTTAGACTTGAGTTCCTTGAAGTCTTTATTGAAGACATGCAACATTTTTTCTGTTTGTCGGTGCATCATTTTCTACAGATTTATCTATATGTTTAGATTCACAGCTAAAGTTTGAAACTGCTGATGCACAAATGAGTTCAAATATGAATTCACTAGGCCGGCAAAAATGTGAAAACTACTCATTTATCTGTTCTGGTTAGATTTTCACATAGAACGGAGATTTTACTCCTGTTGCTTCTTTATATTGCTGAATGAACAGAGCTCAACACTTGCACAAACAGAAGGCTAATCCTGAACAGCTACAGGCCTCTGTTGTCTCTGCTGGCACTTAAAACCACATTAGTGGCCACAAAAAGAAAAAAAAAACTAACTCAAACTATGTATCATGATCTCACCTCATTACCATGCACCATGAGGTGGTGTGTGGTGATCAGGGCTTTGAAAACCACCACCCAGCTGGCATTGCCGGCCCTCTCCATCAACATGTCCGCCATCTGGGGGACGTTCACATTGGATTCCTGGGTGGCCTGGATCAGGTCTGAGAAGCACAAGGGATAGGAGGAACAAGAGATCAGCTAATGGATACTAGCTACTGATATAAGCAGCACAGGTACAGGCAGCATTTTTATTTGAGGAGGTAATGGCAACTCAAACCACTGCACTGATGGTGAAAGAAGAGGGACAGGTGAGGAATGAATAACAGGAGTATACTTGAATAAATGCAATGACACTGCATCTGGCCACAGCTACATTTCCCAGTCACACACTCAGTTTTCACTTAAACTGACTGAATGGTTTCATTTGCAAAGCATTTGCTCAAATAGAAAGAGATTCTTTACAACCTATTTTCAAATGTTCTCAGACTCATATCAAGAGTTTGCCACTTTTATAATGTAAACTACCAGTAAGTAAACTGCCACAAAACATTATCAATGAATACCATCTTTTAGGGGCTATTACTAAATCTTGATTCTATGAACTCTTATTTTCACAATCGAGAGTCCATTTAGTTTGCAGCAGACTTATTTGTGCAAGCAAGAGGAGCCGATCTGTGTGAACAGAGCTGCCTTGGGAAGCTGCCGATTTCCATCATATTGAAATGCACTTAGATGAGCTCTTCACATTATGCCACTAGTGCCTGGTGTGAGTCACACTGGCTGCTGCTTTGTTTCGTTTCTAAAACCAGTTATTAACACCAGCAGGCAGAGCGGGAGAGAAAGGGAGTGGAATATTCCACAGCAGAAAGGCACAGAGAAAACAAAAATGAGGCAAAGACTTCAATTCCAGTCATACATTGGGCACTATGGATGGGAGTCAGTTCACCACCAGAAAGAAAAAAGTTGTAAAGGTTGTTAACTAGTTAAGAGATATTAAATTGTAGATTACTGAATTCAATAATCTATGCTAATAATTACTGTCAGTGTGTAAAATATCATCGCTAGATGTCAGTAGATCGCACATTGCAGTCAACTGAATTCTGTTTTCTTATCCCTCCCAGTTCTACTGCATAATCCTAGCTACGGTGGCTGCTGCAGTACAGATGTGTTTTAAGAGAGATCAAAAAGAGTCAATTTAATGCTGTTAGCCTCTGTTAGCTGCTGTTAGTGAAACCGTTGAAATGGATCTAACGTTGTTGGACTCTGAGGCTTAGTGAATAAACTCTCATACAATGTCAGAATGTAATCAAGCTGTTTATCAGAGGGAATGTGTGATTTTTTTAGGACACTGGCACCTAACATTAGCTGGCTTGTTGTCAGCTGTCTGGGGACGGGAAGGTCACATGTCTAATCTGTTGACAATAAGTAATTGCAGCAATACTGGGACTAAATAAGCATGTTTATGCATGTTTTCATGTGTCAGAGCCCTGACTTCAGGAGATGGCGCTTGAGGTGAGGAAGGAGAGGATCACATTTTATGAGGATGCTGGTAGCACGGTCTCTTTCCTTCGTGCTTTTGCTTCTTTGGTGAAGGGGAGCCTTTCTCAGATGATTATACATATCTTGAGTCTGAAGGTGTAGTAAAAAATTGCCACCATGGCATGCAAACGCCTGCGAGTGCTCGTTTCCTCCATCTCTGGAGGAGCATACATGCAACTGTTTTCAACCAAAATCACCACAAAAAAATTTCACCAAGTCAGTGGTCCAGATCCAAATGATATAACTCCTATAATTTCTAGTTGAATATTAAATGTTTGTTGCTAAAAAAAAAAAACCTGATGAAGAAGAAAATCCACTAAAAGCTGAGAATATCTCAGTGTACACAAAAAATAAGGCCAGTCTTTAGCTGTCATTCCTTCCTCCTGTTTATCAGCATCTTAGAGATAACAGTAAAGCCTCTGTGCAGGAAATCTATTCACCGGCAGATAGGAGGACATATCTCCAGCAACAGTGTGAGGAACGAGATAAGTAGGTGTGGACTCAGAGTGACGGACAGAAAGGCAGAGAAAAGACGACCGCTGTCATTTTAAAAGCCTTGATTCAGGAGAGCAGGCCAGACGCAAAATACTTCTGTCCAGTCCTCTGATTTATTAATAGTGTCGTATCCGTGTCTGCACACTTAATGGCAGCGCGCTGAGGGAAAGCTTAGAGGTGTCAATTCAATTTTCCTCCCTGCCGTATTATTGACTAAATGCCACTACATCTCACGCCTGGTATATCTTACACAGGCAGCAACCTGCAACATGATTATAAGATGTTGGTGATGGGGGGTTTAAAGACTTAAGAGTTTTACTTTTAAAATAAGACAGAATGTTTGAAAAAGCTAATATAGAAAATTGTTTGGATAACGTTTGGAATGCTAGTATAATACATGTTTTATTTAGAAAATGGGATGGATGGATGGATGGATGGATGGAGAGGAGATTATGTCTTATATTGTTTCTCAGTAGCTGGACACTAACACCTGGAGTCTTATAAATGCTCAAAGTAGCACCTGAGTGTCGTTATTAATAAATGGCAGCATATGGGGAAGAAAAATTAAGACCAAAATTAACTCCAAAGGCCCCAAAACTGCATTTCCTTAAATGGCCACTTGAGTCTGACCCCAAAAGCCAGTCGAGCGATAGACTCCTATGTTAAAAAGCCCAGCTTTACAGAAGCAGAGATAACTAGTGATGCACAGATCCGATATTTGGATCGCATTATCAGCCTGATCCTGACTTTAAAGGCCAGATCGGATACTGCTGATAATACTCCAATCTAGGCCGATCCATTCAGTTCAGCTGTGTGTTGTTTACATCTGCAGCAGCACTCCAGTTGCTAACAGGAGCGCTAATATAGCATGGAGAAAGTGAACAGCAAAGGGTCAGCAGCTTGGAGGTATTTAGTCGAGCTACACCATCAGGTTTTATTTGTGTGTTTGTGGTAGGTTTAAATTTAACCACAAATTGTGGTGAAGTGAGTTGCCACTCTGTTGCAGAGTATCACAGACTCTGTCAGACGGGGTGGTCTGAGTATTTCAGAGACTGCAGATCTACTGGGATTTTCCCAAACAGTCATCTCTCAGGTTTACAGGGAATGGCCTGAAAAAGAAATAAATATCCAGTGAGCAGCAATTCAGTGGGCAAAAATGCCCGCTGTTGATGTAAGAGATCAGAGGAGAATTGCTTCAATGTGACAGGAAAGCAATAATTACTCAAACACTTACAACCAAGGCACGGAGAAGAGCATCTCTGAAAAGATAACATGTTGAACCCTGAAGCAGATGGACTACTGCAGCAGAAGACCACACGAGTGCCTTTCCTGTCAGCTAATAACGGGAAACTGAGGTTACAGTCTACACAGGCTGCACCAAGATTGGACAATAAAAGGCTGGAAAACTGTTGCCTGGTCTGTGTGATGCTATCGTGTCAATATTGACTAAAATCTCTGAGGAATGTTTCCAGAACCTTGTTCAATCTGTGCCATGAGAAACTAAGGCATATCTGAAGGCGATACGAGTATCCGGCCTGGCGCTGGTATATTTCCGCTGTTTTGCTTCTTTAAGGAATGTGCTCCTGACAGGTTAGAAAGAAAGAATGGAAATAAATAAATAGATTACTAACAAAGAGGAATATAACATATGCACATTACATGGGGTTAACTATTTGGCATAAAAGCTACTATGACCACCTCCTCAGCAGTTTGTACAATGGTAATTTAGCTGCATTAATTAGATCCAAATTGTCGACGTTTTTGTGTACGGACAAAAACCTTATGGATTTAGATTGAGTCTCAGTTCATGGAGACTCTTCGGCCTTACTGACCATCCTAGACATGAAAGGGAACTCTGTTTGGAGACATCACTTAAGTCTGCTTTAGGCAGAAGTAATAATTTAAAACAATCTTTGTTGAATCTGTGTATGCTTTCCATTGACATTCCAGTGTGAGCCACAGGCGTTTTAGAGAAACCTATCTCTGCATCTAACTTTCAATAAATGCTAAACTATTTTTTCTGGACTGCAGTTAATGTTTCTCCCTCCATGAATAAATCTAAACCTGTATTCATTGGTATGAGCAGCAGGGAAAGAAAATGAATGAATAATGATGTAAAAATTGCATTCAAGGACACTTTGTCTTTGACAGTCATGCTACAAGTCCGCCGGTTTTTTAGCTCCCTCCGTCATACTTTCATCATGCAGTAAGGTTGGCAGTGCATGTCCTCTTCAATAGTAAGACAGGGCACATACACACAGCACATACACATAGTTGTACACACACACACACACACACACACACACACACAAAGAATGTGAAGGATAATCCCTACAGGACTAATGAGTCAGCAGCCTGCATCATCCTACGCTTCTCATCTCTGTCTGTCTGTCTGTCTCACTCACTCTCTGTCTGTCTCTCTGTATTCCCTCTTGAGAGGGTCAATGCTTCTGTAAGACAGTGAGGGAAAATACAAAGCCACTACATGTAATATCTCCATAAAGAGGTTGCTTAAATCTATCCTAATGAGAGTGGAAGATTCAAGCTGCAGGTTATGAACGCCATACGAGGTCTCTCTTCAAATTTGTGAGAAAATGTGCTGGATAAAGTCCGAGGAAATATTTGGAAAGGAACGAGAAGTGAATCCCGATCGTACAGCAGGAGAGAAACGTGGGTAGAGTCTCAGTTCGGATTGAGATTCTGAGCAACACTTCAGCAGGAACTCCTGACTCACCATCTCCCCTCCTCTTCCATGTTAATTATTCATGCGTGCGAGTATGAGTAGGAACGAGAGACACGGGGGACCCAGTGTGGATGTAGCTGAGCGCTAGCACACACAGATAGAATCACTCTGACTAACAACTATTTGCATGTTTGGATCCACATCCCATGCTCTGTGTGCTGAAATATGCAGCAAATTGAATCGTAAATATTCTTTTGGCGTTAATGGGAAACACTCGCACAGTTCGAGCTTTTTAGTCCATCCAGATTCTGGTTCAAATTTTCTGTTTCAGGGCCAGAGATAATTCACCTGTTGCAACAGTGATTAAAAGTAAAATTCCAGTTTTATATGTAAAAATTAATTTCCTGGTTTGCTATTAATTACAGTCTATCACAAAAGTGAGTACACCCCTCACATTTCTGCAGATATTCAAGTAGATCTTTCCATGGGACAACACTGACAAAATGACACTTTGACACAATGAAAAGTAGTCTGTGTGCAGCTTATATAACAGTGTAAATGTATTCTTACCTCAAAATAACTCAATATACAGCCATTAATGTCGAAACCAGAGGCA
>JAMQGT020002337.1:0-15117 GCA_024447675.2 Pterophyllum scalare | reverse complement strand
TTTTTACGTGTTTCTTACTTTTTGACACATCATTCATAAAAACCTGAAGCAGCGGTTGGATTTTTCTCGGCTCTGCAGCCTGAAAGCAGCCTCATCACTGCGGGTTTTCCAGGTGAGAGAACACACCTGTAATTCTAGTTATGGGAGAAATCATGCTTGAAGATGATTTTCCAGTAGAGAGAAACTTGTTGATGACGTTTGGACAACTTCATGTTGCTCAATGGAAGAAAATAATGAAATATTAATCCAATATTAATCCATTCTTAAATTCTTAAATTTTTTACAAATTAAATTTTTTATTACTGTCACTCAATAAATTAAATTATTATTTAATATTAAATAGCTGGTGAGGCATTATGGCGGGTTTTATAGGCCCTGTTCCAGAAAGCTAAAAGCTAAAAATTCTGAGTTTGTTAACCCTAAAATGAGGGAAACTCTGGTTTCTGCTCCAGAATGAGTTAACTTCAGCTCAGAGTCAGCTACCATCATAACAGACTGTGAATCTAACCTGCTCCCTGGAAAGATTTTTTCCACAAACTCTGAGTGTCTCTGACAGTTGGAGACAGCGATGACATCACAGATCTATAATCACTCAAGATCAAATTTACAGACTCTGAGTCTGAGCGCGGTAATGCAGCTGCAGCCGTCAGTTCCGCTGAAACATTTACTGTAGTGTCTGTAGCATCACTGTTACATCACACTGGTCTGGATGAAGCTTTAGAGACAGAACACACTGATCAGTGATCGATCACTGGTCTTGGTGTAAAAGGTCACTGATAGAAAAATGTCTGGATCTTGGAGATGATGTGAATGTTTGAGTGAAGATGAGTCTGAATGTATTTAATGACTTAAACAATGTCAACATTTTGAAAGTTCTGCTGCCTGAAATTCAGAGTATGAATCTCAACATATTTTCCACTGAAAATCATGGAAATCAGTCTCAGTGGGCCGACCCAGAACCTGATCCACCTGAAGGGATCAAAGGCTCTGTAATGGATCAGAAACCATGTCCGAGCCCACCTGCACAGCAGGAGGATCAAATGGATCAGGATCAGGTCCAGATCCAGTTCAGGCTCCGGTCATTTCCCAGCTCATCCCATCTGGATCTGTTCATAATGACTTCATTTTCCCAACACAATCTGCATTCTTTCTTTAAAATGTTCCATCTTCCTAAACCTAAACTGAAATATTTAAAATCTATAAAGCTGAGACATTTCTGATAACATGAAACTATGATTGACCTCTGACCTTTAACAGTAACTCAGTGAAACATCTCTGCTGTGGCTGTCAGAGCTGTCATCTATCAGTGAAGCTGATCTTAGATCAGATTAGAAACGGTTACAAGTGGAACATTAAAGCAGTTTTTCTCTTAAGCATTTCATTCAGCAGCAGCATAAATAATAAAATCCTCCATAAAAAATAAATAAAATAAAAAAGTGTGATTGCTATTCCATCGATAGATAACATTTTGCTGAATAACAATTCAAACAATGAAATGTTCACGAACTGCAGCAGAAACGGTTTGTTTTTAATAGACTTTATTCAGTCTGTGATGATGACAGAGTGGACTGAGCTGATTAAAATGACTCTTTTCTTCCTCCCGAGACAAAAAAATCACGCTCAGCACTGACACGGGTTCATGTGGACTATACTTGCCCGTTGCGTTGGTCAATCCTGGTATCGGAGCTCCATTGACGATGGCTTTCTTTCCTGCTGCCTGTACCCTCGGACCGCTATTGTCATTGACAAACGGAACGAATAAAGGTTTCGTTTAAGAAAATTCTAAATATTCTCTGCTAATAAGTTTGTCTTCAAAGATCGCAGGTTAAATATTTCAAACATGTGGTTTATTTTAAAGTCACGTTATTTATTTGTTCATTTATTTATCTTTTTGTTTTTTAATTTATATTTCATGTGTCTATTTTTGGAGGTCGGAACTGTAGAAGTGGAACTTTTGTAGCTCTCCGGAACCTTCCTATTTTGGTTCTGCCTTTAACAGCAGCAATTCAGACGGGGTCCGTATAATCTGGCAGGTGAGCTCATTTTTATGAATAAATCCCAGGTAATCATGTCTTCTAAAGCGGTGTCACACCGACCAACTAAAGCCGAGCGGCACACCTGTAAGGTCATGGTTACAGAATAACACGTGAGCGCCAGAGGAGCTTTAAAAGAGGCGGAGCGCTAAAAATGGAGGATTTCTGGCTGGAGTCTGGTGTAAGAGCATCCGGGCTGATATTTACCCTGTTTCCACCCACAGAGTCCGAGTCATGGCGGCCCAGGTGTCCGAGTCCGACCAGATCAAACAGGTAAGCGTTGCTAGCTTGTTTTCAAGTCGACTCGCAGAAAAGTGGCTCCGAACCGAGAGGCCAAAAGTCCCGGTTACTGTCCCTGCACTGAGTTACACACAGCCGGGCAGCACGGAGGCCTGCGATGGACAAACCGCGGGACAGCGACAAACCGTAGATGAAAATAGAAACGAATAAAAACAGTTCAATAAATTTAAAAACTGCCAAAAACCTGTAGCAGCTGCTCGGGACCAGCACAGGAGCGGGAAAGGAAATAATGCTAATGTAGAAAGTCATTTAAAAAAAGAGCTGAAACTGGTAAATAAAGCAAGAAATAAGAAAAGAGTGAAAATGTATGATTTAGAAAAAGTGTTGTAAAAATAAAACATTAAAATTAGTGAGAAAACAGCTGCAAGCACTTATAATTTTAAAAAGCAAGTTTAAAGACGCTTAAGTGAGGTCTTTAAAATTCAGCTTATAAAACTATTGAATTTTTGTAATTTATAAATGAAAAATAAATAAAGAAAGTAAAACAAAATAATTCAATAATAGCTGAAAAATGATGGGTAAGAAGTGAATAAAACAAAGTCAGTAAAACAGTGAATCCATGGAAAATGCCGGCACCCGGGAAAGAAACCAAATTCCAACGAAATAGTAAAAAAAGATTTTGAAACATTATATGAAAGGGTTAATTTATGCCCAAAATACTGTTCTGTGATTATGAAGTAATAAATGACTTTTCTCATGAAAGGAAACAGCTGCTTCACTTTGCAAAGTGTTTTTTTTTCTTGTAAATTTATCACCTTATTTTCAGTTTGATCTTTAATTCAATCGAGCCAACAACAGGAGCACATCTCCATCACGTATGAATTAATATCATAAATTCTACTAACACTACTGCTTCTGAGCTCCCACCAGCCACCTTTAGAGCAGTTTTATAAAATCTTTTTTTTATTTCTAAAAATGAGAGAGGACTGAGCTCTCACTTGAGCTCCTGAAACCCGTACGAGGAGATTCCTCCACAGCTCTTCCACTCTGCTCTGCCTCCGCTGCAGATGGGAAACTCACACACAGTTTTTAGTTTGTTTCTCAGATTTTTGTTCAGTGTTGAAGCCGTGCCTGTTTCCTGTGTTCAGTTTAAGGAGTTTCTGGGGACATACAACAAGGTGACGGAGAACTGCTTCATGGATTGTGTCAGAGACTTCACCACGAGAGATGTGAAGCCAGAGGAGGTAAAAATATCACTTCCTGCTTCTGTCGCTGTAAACCGCTGAGTTTTTATGAACCAAACTTTGACTTTTCCCTCATTTCAGAGACAAAAAGATGATTGGATGATGGAAATGAGTGGTTACAGAGGAACGTGTCACATCCTCACAGCTGTTTCTCCTTTGTTTCAGTCGAGCTGCTCTGAGTCGTGCCTGCAGAAGTATCTGAAGATGACTCAAAGGATCTCCATGCGTTTCCAGGAGTATCACATCCAGCAGAACGAGGCTCTGGCAGCTAAAGCTGGACTGCTGGGACAGCCGCGCTGAGCCGGGCTGAGACCCTGAGCTGGTTCCGGTCCATCAGATCCTCTGGCTCTGTGAAAAGGGACTCTGAAACTGCAGGTGGCATTTTGTTGTCTGAGCTGAAGCTCCACCCCTTCGCCATGGAGCCCCACCCTCTGTCTGCAGGGTAAAGGAAGCAGTAAGCTGTTTGTGTCAAAGTATCATGAGGAACGTAGTTTACAACAGCAGATTCTTTATTAAAATGCGGAATGATCCTTTAATGTGCAGATTCTGTTTATTTAACAAGATGATGAGCTGACCTTGTTTCTTGTGTCTGGAAATAAAAAAATCCGATATCAGGAATGTGTGGAAGTTTTCATCTTGCTGTTAGGAAGTACTTTTACTCCGTATTGCTGTACATTCCCTTCTGGTTCACAGGTGGATATTCCTCCGTTCTCTGTATGTCTGATAAACAGTTATTCATTCTTTTATTAATAACTGTTTAATCATCTTTAACAAGATACAGAAGTGGGGCAGTTACGCCATTAAAGTATTTTTGCTGCATTTCAGAGGAAACAGACCTTTTCCTGCAACCTAATTCAGATTATTACCAAATAAAATCAAACTGATGATGATAAATTCTGAATACAGGGCTTTTATTTTGGTAGTGTTACTACTGAGATTTCCTTCAGTTAGTGACGGCAGAAGCAGTCGCTGTATTCCAGTAGTCCGTTTTCCTGAGAAAGGGGAAGTAGCTGCGTGGCTCCAAACACTTAGGAAAAGATCCTCAGAACTTCCTTTAGCAGAGGAGACTTTAGGACCAGCCTTGATTTTCCAGGCTGTGGGACAGATTTACTAAGTTATTCTGATGCCACAGTGGCAGATCAATCCACTAACAATGAGCTTTCATTTAATTACAAAGCTGCAGCCGGTTGACTTCAGTAATAACAGCGTTCTGCAGAGAGCAGCTCCAGCAGCGTGATGAAGGCCTGTTAGCCACATTAATCCACAGTGAGCTTTGTTTCTATTGCTGACTGCAGCATCCAGGCATTAATCAACACGGGTTCATTAACAGCTGCATTTTTACTGTTATCCGTTCAGATCCAGCAGAGAAGCAGCTCATTTCTGCTCTCAGTAAAATCAGCATTACTGAGGAGGAGGACGTAACACTCAGCGTGGGGACCGAACAGGTTTTGGCTGCGCTCAGACCTTTGAGCCGATCCTCGCCTTGATGACGCCCAATGACGTAAGCTCTTCCAGGAGCGGCTGTTACAGCAGCAGCAGCAGACAGAATGTTTTCAGCATCAGATTTTGTGCAGTTTGCAGTAAATTGTGTGCCGCAGACTTTGTAATACTCCTGCCCACAGCTCTCAGTGCCAGCCTGACACTGAGCCTCTCCAGGGAATCAGCAGCATATTAACATCTCCCAAAGGTCTGATCGTCTGATTCTTGGTTTTCTCTGTATTATTGCAGGTCTTTACCTTACAGTAAAAAGCACAGCAACATGCGACTGTTGTGATTTGATGCTACATAAATAAAACACTGAGCTGCAGATGTAAATCTGACCCTAAATGTTCCTTTTTCTTTAAAACTCCAACCTTTTTTCACAGGCTGTTGTCGTTTAAATGACCCGTGGAGAACAGCTGGGCTACAATGCGCTGTGGCGCACATTGTAGTTTCATCATGGTGCACATACAGCGTCATGCTGTCAAGGAGAGACGAGTGTGAGGTTGTTCAGATTTTCAGAACACCTATGTTCTCATCAACTCTCCTACAGTTTTCTTTGACGTAAGGAAGAGGGTAGGGAAAGGACAGGAGATAGCTGATGTTGCCTCAGTGTAAAACAAACCACTTCAAAAACACTGCTCCTTCAGTTTCATTGGGACGGACACACATTGATAGAAGCTGCAGATATTTCAGGGGTCGTTTTATTTGTGGTCAGTTCAGAACATTGACTCCAAACTTGCAGAAAACATCCTCAGGCTTTTATTCAGACACTTCCTGTGTATTTTATCTTGGAAGAAAGTGTTTTCCTTTAACAGGTTTTTGTTTCTGAACTCTGCTTTTTATTTAACTCCAATTATTTTAATTCAACCGTCTTCACTTTCTTCACCAAACCTGCAGGCATCGGTCTGTGTGCTGTGAAGGAGGGAAACCCGTTACTGAAAATAGAATCACGAGACAAAATGAGTTTAATTGTGTCTTTATTGCCTCTCAGAGGGAATCAGTACAGGTCAGCATGAACTGCTTCATGCAGGACAGGAAACAAAAAATAGAGGATGACCAAAAGCTTGTTCAAACTGTGACAGTGAACGTGTTCAAACAGGAAGTGTAACGTCCTCCTGGGCAACAGCAGGAGACGAAGAACAACAACAACAACTCGTCCACAGCATCAGTCGTATTCACCGTCTCTGTTCGACCTCTGCCCCCCATATGGACGTCTGTTCCTCTGAACCTGCAGCTGAGAGCCGAGACAAGAGTCAGCACAAATACACGGCCTCAGACTACAGTGAGTGGATGAAGACGCGGTTACACAGAAGCCCTTGCAGAGGTGGCAGGGGAAGTTACCTTTGCTCCTTCGAGCATGTGCGGGTCTTTCTGCAGCGCGTTGTTGAGTCCTTCCTCTGTGCTAAAGCCAATCCAGCAGAACCCTCTGTGGAACCCAGTTTCTTTATCCTGAGGACACAGCAACACACACACACATCACAACAACTGCACATGATCACACCCTGCTGCTTGCATCATCATCTGAATCAGTGATCACACAGTACTTACAAATGGCAGCAGACACTTCTTCACAGTGCCGAACTGTCCAAAGTACTCCTTCATCTCCTCTGAAACACACACAGAAACACCTGAATCTGACACCACCTCCTTACTTCCTGTCACATCTCCTTCTTCCTGTTTCCAATGATGAGTTTGCATGTGCCCGAAGCTCATGCTGCTCTAAGCACGACGTTTATCAGTTATTACACCCTGGGATCTCTGTGACGTCCCAGAGGTGCCACCAACCTCACCTTCGAACGTCTCTGTGAGGGGCAGCCAATCAGAAGAAAGTCTGATTAATGAGGGTGGCGCTAAAACTGTTCCGGACAGAGGATGAACTCAGGCCGAGTTCCTCTGAACTGTGACGCCAGAACTACTCTGATAACGTCAGAGAATAAACCGCGCAGGGGTCCTTTAAGATGACTTTAAGTCAGGTACACCTCCAGGCAGGAGTTCAGCAGAAAGGACCCCCTCAGACACGCCACTAACAGCTGTGTGAACCGCAAATCCTCCCGCGGTAGTCTACCTATAGGAAATCGCTACCTGCGGATCAATAATAAGCTCTAGTGAGCGGACTCACTTGCGGCCACCGTCCACGGCACTTTGGACACGAACACCTCGAACACCTTCTTGGACGCCGCCATGCTGCCTCCGCTGACCTGTGACGTGATGCTGCGTTCAGGGTCAGCTGAGAGCTGTGAGCGCTGAGTGAGCCGCGGCTCCGCGTCTTTTTTTTTTTTTAAAAAAAAAGATTCCTGATTTTTTTCATAAATTTGAAGGTTTTAATTCATAAACCTTTTCACGAATACTTCCGTGCTTTTAATGTTTTACATCATAAAAAAGGACGCCGCTTCTTGCTGCGTCACAGCCACGTGACCAAGGCTCGAAAATCATTTTATGGAATAATTTCTGAGGTTCAACAAATACAGCTTTGATCACGTGACTAAGCAAGGGACCAGCGTGACATCTATACATACATATGTCTTTGAGGGTGACCTCTGCCTTCAGTCTCCTCACGCACGCAATTTAAATGTTTTTTTTTTCCTTCCGGAGCAAGAGGCAGAGGTCAGTGACGTCATGGCTAAGATGGCAGCCTCCGCGGTTGAGGGTGGAGAGGACGCGTTTCGGAAAATTTTCAAGTTTTACAGGAGGCGAAGCCCCCCACCTGACCTCGGCAAGGTGATCGACTTCTCCAAGTGTACCCCGAGTGAGCAGGTGAGAGCAGAGCTCCTCCTTCTCCGTCAGTGAGCCCCACAGGTGGAGCTCGAGGGGGAAGCAATGGTTTTAAACGCTCTAGGGGTGCGTGGGTGTGAAAGCCTGCTGTGCGGTAGTGATGGGCAAATGAAGCCTTTGTGAAGCACTGAACCACTTGAGCCAACTGTTTCGAAAATGGGTTAATTACTCAAAGCTTCAATCACAGCGCCTTCTCCTGGAGAAGTGCAAAGCTTTTTTTTCTCCTCATTTTTTTAAGGGCCTCAGAGAAAAAAGTTTGACAGGTACCCCAGCCATGCTGCATAAACAGGTAAACAGAAAAATTAATTACGCTATCTACTAGCGGCTGGGGAATCTGCTGGTTATTGTTGTTTTAATACATCATTGCCCCCCCCTTTTAATATTATTATCATAGAGTGAACGTGTGTGTGTGTGTGTGTGTGTGTGTGTGTATGTAGTGTGTGTGTGTGTATATGAGTGTGTGTGTGTGTGTGTGCGCCCCCATGTGCCTATGTATGCATGTCCCTGTGCGCATGCATGCCCATGTTCATGCACTTGTGAAAACATGCATGTGAAACCTACGAAATTTAACGTAGTGAGCAAAACTCATCAGAAGAGTTTTTTTCTTTCTCTTTACAAAAACAAAAATAAATAAATGAAATAAAATAAAATAAAAATAAACAAGAATAAAAGCACCTCAGTGACGACCAGCATCCAGACCCCTAAAAAAAGTGTCAAAAACCAAAACAGTCAGTGTGGTGAGTCCAAACATCACAGCACTGTATGGCAACAAGAACCCAAGTGTCTGCAGCCTGCATCAAAGGCCAAGAAGCAGTGGGAAAACCCTGTGCCAGGCCAGAGACATGCAGGAAGGTGTACATCTGTGTTTGAGGCCCTCTACAAAACAGAGGCTGAGAGCACAACCCAGTCCCACTCAGTCACCACACAGGCCAAGGGACAGTGAAAGGCCCAAAGGCCAGGAGGCACAACAGCCAGGACAGCCCAGGCACAGCCCCAGCAGCATGGGACAACCTGGCCCACAGGACGCCCACCCAAGCCCCCCAGCCCCATCGCCCCCCGGCAGAGCAAAGGGCACCCACCCCGCCCCAGAGAGCCAGGGACAGGGGCAGAGCAACTGGTCCGCAGGGCAGACGACAAGCCCGCACCACCCGGGCACACGCAGTGAAGGGGTAGGGAGCAGACAAAGGAGAGACCGTGGGACAGGGGAGGGAAACATGAGGAGCCACATAGCCCAGCCGAGCAAGAACTATCAACCCCAACCCAACCTTGAACCGCACCGCCCCCAAAGTCCCCACACCGGCAACATGACACCTCCTCCCCCCTTACCGCGAGAAGCCTCCCCTCCAGCGAGACACGGACAGGCCCACCAGGCCAACACTCACCTCGGGGAACCTCAGAGGACCGGACCCCACCAGCACCGGGGATAGGAGAGAGACAGCAGGGGACCTAACCAGCCCACATGCCACATGCCACTCAACCTCTACCATAGTGTTAATCACCCCTTTGAATAATAAATTAAATAATTATACTTTTTATATAAATTTATATACATACATTTTTTTTGTCATGTATAATATATAGATTAAAAGCTATAATATATAGATTCTACGTATTTATAATTCAAGTTTGTTCCTCAATTTCCCGATTGGGGAACATCTATAAATTAACATAACATATGTATTTTCCAATTGGCTGATTGGAATTAATTTATTTTTAAGTGTGAGTCCCACCTGCCCCTGTAAAGTGACTTGTGAGATGCATTAAAATGGAAGGCAGGCGAGATAGGGGAGAGTGAGGCGGGTGAAGGTCGTTCCGCATTCCTGTAGATGGCCCAACCCGCTATGTGGCCTCCCACTACCAATCCAGCCTGCTCCCAATCCCTGTAGTGAGATATATAGTGCTCTACATAAGTACCATTATTATGAATCTTATGTGTGTGTGTGCATTCAAAGAAGAGTGACGAGTGAAGCCAATCCGACCCAGGGGGAGAACAGAGGGGAAAGGCAGCACTGGCAATGCCCCCACCCATCCCCAATCCCACCCCCCAATCTGACCCCCAGACCCGGCAACAGGGGAAGGCCCGGGCCCCCACAGTGCAAAGCTTTTAATTACACACGCACATACCTCAATGATCTACATTACTTTTGCAGAAAATAGCATCTTTGTATTCTTTGAGGCACACACACATAGGACCGAGTATCATAATATCAGGTTCTATTTACAGATAAAATAGAACGTGTTGTGTTATTAAGGAGAGATTGCTGGGTAAACATGGAATATGTTGGAAAACCCTCAAGGGACATGGGAGAAAAAAGAATGCGCTTTTGCGAGATCCCCCAAATGTTTTTAATTTAAGGACATTCACATCTGTCAGAAAGGATGGGTGAGAGGTTGCAGCAAAAGTTGTCTTTAATTCATAACTCAGCGGTTACTTTTGGCCATAACAACACTAAAATTGTACAGGCATGAAGGAATTAACCTGACTGACTCGCTCTGATGCCCTCACTCATTCACTCGATCACCCCACACACACACACAGACAGACAGCTTAAGCTTTTATTTTTAGTTTATAGTTTAGACCAAGCTCAAAATAAAAATCTATGAATCTCTCCATCTCCAAACACGTGCAGCCTGACCTGCAGCTCACCTGGATCAGTCTGACTGATGTCACAAGTCTGTCAGTGGACCCAGTCTGATTGGTCAAGATTTTGTCCTGTCGGGGTGACTGTAATCTCAGGATGCAGTTAAATGCGCACATAAATCCAGACCCCCACCGTGACCCGCTGGATGTTAACAGATCAAAGAGACGGTTGTCAGATTTACGGCATCAGCATCGGCCGAATGCGGAAAAGCTGAGACGTCTCAGGCTGCTTTTCTATTGGTTGGTACTAAAAGGATTTTACACCCCTGATAATGATTGGTGTGTGTGTATGTAGATTGTTCCAGTTAACCTCGACCATGCCGCGGTGAGCGATGTGGAAGCCAGCAGAGTCGGATTACAGCCCGTCCGAGAGTGGCGAGCCTTCGGCCTGCGGGGATACCCAGGTAAATGCTCACATCTGCGCTTCAATAAATTTTTTATTTTGAGAGAAAACGAGTCTCTGACGGCTGAAACTCGAAGCGTGTCAGAAAGATTTTCAGTGCCGCTTCACTTCTCAGAGACTGTAAATTTCCAGAGCAGATTGCTCGCTCCTGTTTAGCTCAGAGGTTCATCGTGAACGCGGCAGTGTTGGTTCTACTCATGTGACCAAAGTGACAGAGACTGAAACTTTTTTAAACATTTTTTTGGCCGTTTCCTGGACATTGACGATAAACAGGAAGGTGGGGGAGAGAGAGGGGAAGAGGCCACGTGTCGCCTGCACCATGGCCACACGGCGTACACAGTCACCTGCTGAGCCACCCCGGCACTTGTTTTCTGCCCATTTTATTAGTTCTATAAGTTTGTTAGAGTCAGTTTTTAGTTTTCAGCTGAAACTGAGAAATCTGCTCATCTGGACTTGCCAGCAGCATGTTTCCGTGATGTCTCAAAGCTGCGTAACACTGATGATGATGATGATGCTCTGCATCAGGAGCTTATTCACTGTCCTGTGTATCACGGGGTCAAACATGCAGCCCGGGGGCCAGAACCAGCCCACCCGTGAGTCATCTGAATGATTTTTAATAAATGCACAGCTGATCCTGATGTCCGGGCGCATACAATCTGTAAAGTTAAAAAATAAATGTGAGCCTCGGAAAGGCGCTCAAAGCTTCTGAGAGAGTGAACAAATGAGCTTCTTGAGAGATTTTTCACCTAGTTGAGATTAAATTGGGTTTAATGTAAGTTTAGTTCTCCAGGTTATGGCGAGGTCGCTCTAATGACAGTCTACTTCCTGTGACTCTTCTTTGTTCAGGGTTCATCTTCATCTCGAATCCGTTCCTGTGCGGTGCGCAGCCTTTCTGGCTCCGACAGTGTCTGAAGATCTACCCCCAGAAACCAAATATCTGTAACCTGGACATGCACATGCCCTCCTCAGAGACCCAGGACATCTGGGGCAAGAGTGTCCACAGCCTCAGGTGAGTCTTGCAGGTATCTATATGCTGCACAGGTCACAGCTCAGGGGGAGCTGGGCCTCCTAATGCCAGTAAACAGTGAAATGGGAAAGTGCAGCTGCTGTAAGATCTTTGAACAAACTGTGTGGGTATCACGTGATTAGAGGAGAGTAGCACATCCTGAATTCTGGTATCCATCCCTCTGTAATGTGTGTGATCCACAGATTTGCTCTGTCTGGAAAAAGAGAAGCAAAGACTCTCCTGGAGAGGCTGCGCTGGGTCACTCTGGGCTATCATTACAACTGGGACACAAAGGTGACCGTCACAGCGAGCTCTGCTTCGCGGTCCTGCCGATCAGCTCCTGACTTTGAACAGAAATCCAAATTTCAAAGTTCACTTACTGGTCCCGGGAGTCGTAAAAAATCGTTTTTCTAACGACCCGCAGTCTGTTATGACGCTCTTCATCTTCACGTGTTTCTCGACCTCATTTCTCCTCTTCTCTTTGCAGGCGTACTCTGCCAGCAATCACACGCCTTTCCCACGTGACCTCCACCATCTCTCCGTCCACATCACGGCTGCCTGTGGTTTCCCTGGCTTCATCTCAGAGGCAGGAATCCTCAACTACTACCGATCGGACTCTTCTCTGGGGATCCATGTGGACGAATCGGAGCTGGATCACACTCGGCCGCTGCTGTCGTTCAGGTGAGAAGCTCTTGTTTTCCCTATCATGTCAGACTGTTATTATTGGAAAGAAATGTTTTATCTTCCTGGTTTTCCATGTTGTTTCTTACAGTTTTGGTCAGTCAGCCATCTTCCTCTTGGGCGGCCCCTGCAGACAGGACCCCCCACGGCACTGATCATGCACAGTGGGGACGTGATGGTGATGTCTGGCCAGAGCCGCCTTCTGTACCATGCGGTCCCACGCATCCTCCCCGCGCCGCTGGGCCATTCAGCCTTAGAGAAGGGAGACTGTGGTCCGGCCTCGTCCCTGCAGGACGGCTCCGTGCTGGAGCCAGTATCCGAAGAGGACTGGGCTGTCTGCTCCAGGTACATCCAGAGTTCTAGAGTGAATGTGACGGTCAGGCAGGTGCTGGCACCTGGACAGAAATTTCCAGAAACTCCCTCCTCTCACCAAAGAACAGGTGCAGGACAGAGAGATGGGTACAATGATGGAGAGGCAGACGGACAGAGTGGAAAGAGGAAGAGGAGCAGCAGTGACTCTACTGATACTGTGAGAGACATGAAACACACTCAGAGGACTTTTAGAGAGCACCAGAGAGCTCCTTTGCACTGGCAGTTCACCTCCATTAAGGTGGGTTTGTGATTGGTTATGTGGTTGTTTTTTTAAAGGCTTTACGAGTGGATTAGCATGGAAATGTTGACAGAGTGGGAGACGGCCCAATTTAGGGAAAACATTTGGATCAGTGCTAACCTGGTTAGTCAGCGTTAAAATGATGTTTAACACTGTGAGACAGGACACACCCAGCCCTCACAATTATGCTGAGCTAATTCAGATCAGAAAACTTCACATCAGTGATAATCTGAGGAAAATAATCCAGAACCAGAAATCCTTCTGGATCCTGCTATTCAGGTCATGCACAGAGTGGAGGGGACATAGATTTTCTTTTGTATGATTTGCGCTCACTAACTGTAGAAGAAACAAGAGGGCAGTAAAACCAGACTGGAACCAGCCACCTGAGGCTCTTGAGTTCAGGATACTCAGACTGAGAGCTCCAGGAGTGGAGAGCCAAGATGCCCAAAATCCTCGATTAAATGAGCCCCTCCTGCTCCAAGAACATTAAAGTCAAAGGCAAGCATCAAACATTAATATTTAAAAATTTTTACTGAAAATTTTCTTCTACAATACATTCACTGAATCGTCTTCATGAGAAGCTTCTACAGTTTTTCTCAATCATTAAATGAAACCTGATGTTCACATTGAAACACAGATGACATTTCATTTGTCCTGCAAATGCATCTTGTGCTCATCATGCATGATTTCTTGATGCTTTGTAGTGTGACTGTTGGTAAATAGATTAAAGGTGATATAGAAAATAACCCTATCCTGTCTTCATGGGAGATATGTTGTTGTTTTTTTAAAAAAAAAAATCTCTTCAACTTTTAGCATTTTTCAGCCTTGTAATTTATTAAATAATGACTTTCTCACGGAAGACGATCTGTTCTAGGAAGAGTGGGGAAAACTTTTTGGTACACAGCACAAATGGTTGTAAGAATCAAACACTAGCTAACAATATGATAATGCTTCTGAAACCTAAATAGACTGAGAACTTTCCTCAACAGAAGAGATAGATCAAGGAATCCTGCAAATGACACACTCACAACCTAACACTGAAACAAAGTACAAAGTCTAGTGTGAGCAGAATGCTGATGATTTTCAATACAGGTCAGGACTGAGTCCAAAACTGAAGGCATTTTGCAATCCAAACAAAAGAACGCAAAACATTTCTCAACCGGAATGACAGATAGGGAAATTAAAAGCAGACAAACTGACAATTTACCATTCAAACACATTACAAAGTCTCTGGGGAGACTAACAAAAATTGCCATAGCTGACTGTATTTCGAGTCATCAAGGCGGGAATTGGGTAAAGTTTTCAATCAGCAATAATCACGTCTCAGCAAAACTTCACAGACTATGAAATTGCCTCTGCACAAGAATAACCAGCAGCTTTACAACTTTTAAGGTGAGTATAAATCAACATTCACAACACTGATGGTGCACAAACGATTGATGCAAGTAATAGCTGAGTAAAGTGGGGGATGTTTCACGTGATTGGTTGGTTCAATGGAAGCCACGCCCATTCCTCCACTGTGGGATCCATGATTCACAGTCCTTATGCATCTATTTGTCAAGAGCAACAGCGAATTATGATGTTGCTTCTGAAACCTAAATCCACTGAGAACTTTCCTCAACAGAAGAGATATATCAAGGAATCCGCAAAGGACACACTCACAACCTAACACTGAAACAAAGTACAAAGTCTAGTGTGGAGCAGAATGCTGATGATTTTCAATACAGGTCAGGACTGAGTCCAAAACTGCAGGCATTTTGCAATCCAAACAAAAGAACGCAAAACATTCCTTAACAGAAGAGACAGATAGGGAAATCCAAAACAGACAAACTGAAAGGTTACCATTCAAACACATTACATAGTCTTCTTATGTGTCTATTTGGCAACAGCAACACAGCAATATGATAATGCTTCTGAAACATAAATAGACGGAGAACTTTCCCCAACAGAAGAGACCGATCAAAGAATCCTCAAATGACACACTCACAACCTAACACTGAAACAA
>JAMQGT020002336.1:0-44234 GCA_024447675.2 Pterophyllum scalare | reverse complement strand
AATAATTTAATTTTACATCTAGTTTTTTTGGTATGATGATAAAACAGAAAAAAACCCATACAAATATAAACACAACATTGCAATGGTAAGCTTTAGAAAAAGGTGAATCACAGATATTAATGGTTTCCTCTTGTTTTCATTAAACTTTGTTGAGCCTTGTTTGCAGCTTCATATGTAACAGACAGATATCAAAGGGGCATTCATTTTCATCCAACACTCAGCTAAAAAATAAAAAAGTAATTTTGTAAATAATTGTGATTATTTACATTTTATAAGGACTTTAAGATAAAATAATTTTTTGTGAGATTCGGATTGTTTCCAGTCATGAAGTGAACATGTTTTTAAAGTTGTCAAGGCTTTCATTCGTAGTCTGCTTTTCACAGAAAATCCTGTACACATATCAAAAATTATGTAGCCTTCAACTGCTTTTAACTGTGTACAATACAACAACAATCATACTGATTCACACAGCGAGGTAAAGTTTGGTTTATTGTTCTTTACTTGTGACTTCTGTCTCAATCACATTCTTTTAAAATCACAAGCCACCTTTGTGCATTCCACCATATTACATTACCTTTTTTTCACCATCTCCTCTTTTCTTAGAATTTTCCCACCATTTACTTACAAATTATGCTCTTCAGTCAGTTTAAATAGTTGACTCCTAACACCTCCTTAGAATACCCTTTTCTGAGCAAGGCCTATACAACCCATCTGACAAATTGCATTCACAATGTAATCTAATTTTTCACTCAGAAAACAGTGGATTTCCAACTCAATTTGAAAGAGTGGGGTGACATAATCCCAGTTATTTGCTTAGAGTTCACCTCATGTTCACCAAAAATCTCACGCCTGCTGAGTGAGAGCTGAGAAGTGAAGGTAAGAGAAAGGAATAAGATGTCATGGGGCCAACAAATTCAATGACTTTTTAGGAATTTACAAATGCATGAAACTGCAGCACAGGTGCCATGTTACTGCACTCAGATAAGGACATCTTGATGATCTAAACAAAACCCCCATTAACACCTTTATTTTAAGCAAAGTCTGCAACAAATAAGCCTTTCTAACCCAAATACAAATAGCCCAGTAAACTGACCGAGCCTTTGACTCTTCACTCTCACCCCCTTACTCCAAACACGCTTTGGGTCAGGTTGCACACCTGCGATGCAACAATGATACCTGTCTCTCATCTGGAAGGATTCAGCTCTGGTGTTCCTTCCCTTGTTGTTGGAACCTGAGGAGCAGAGCAGGCAGCCATTAGTGGCAGAGGAAGTTGGAGGTTACACTCCAAAACAAAAGGGGGGATGAGGACAGCTGGCTGTTGTCCTCATGCATGTCATATTTTACAAATCCACATACAAACACACACAAGGCTGCACAATCATGTAGCCTCAGATTCAGGCAGACTTTCTGCATGCAGCAGTGTTTACTTTGAGTGTATTCTCCAAAAACTGACAGAATGCAGGGATAATTTCAAATATGCCGTGGATAGTCTATTCCAATTCATCTTTTAAACAAAACTACCTGATGTAACACAAAATGGAAAAAAAAAATATATATATATATATAAAGGTTTTCAACAGTGTATATTGCTTCAGTAAATTTATTCAGCTTTTCTCCATCATGTTTTATTCATTATAAACATAGTGGATCTACATATGTCGGATGCTCGATGTGAAACAGGTAAAACAAAAAGTGAAAATACTGGCTTTAAGAACCCACCACAAATGGTTTATAGATGGCAGGCACATACATCAATATATAAATAAATGCATACATTTTTTTAAAAAAGGTATAGAAAGCATAAGAACTTAAAATCCATGTCAACACCTACTGACATGCAAGGGTGTTTCCACACGCACATATCACAGGCGCTTATAGAAGCAAACGTGTAAACAGGCTGCTGCACACACATTCACTTGCATGCACACACACATTTACTGTTTAATCTATTTAATTGAATCTGACTTTGAATAACTAAACAAATGAGGAAATTCACAAGGGGCACTTGATCCCTTCTTGGATAATGGATTGGAGATTCCTTTCCCATAGGGGCATTTGGGCAAACAAGACCCAGTAATCTCTGAATTGATGGGTTGACTGCATCAAATTTCTCCACTAAAGAGCTGTTGAACCCCTGATACAGTGTTGGTAGTTAGCCAGATACTCAATTTGCAGACACAGGCAGAACTGCAGGCTTGCTCTGGTTTCACAGTCACTGTGGCGATATGTACTATAGATATGCTAGATATAAGACAGATGCTGCTGCAGGTAAGATGAATAAAAGGTGACTACTTCATTTGTTGGTTCTTATTTCTTTGCTTTGACAATAATTTTTCAAGTGCTAAAAATAACTTAAAATGTGTCCAAAATATAATAAAATTTTGTCTTCAGTTGTTGTTGTTTTTTGTTTTAATCTTTCAAATAACCTCTTTATACACTCAATTATTTTTGTGAGGACTCATTATTCTTTTGGTCTCATAATGTATGATGCACAGTTTTGTAGAGCAACCAAAAAGGACTGAATTCCATTTTGATTTAGGTGACAAATTTATTAAAGTCCTGTCTTTTAATTAGGAATCATCATCATCATCATCATCATCATCATTACCAGACAGAATAAATAAGACATAAAACAGTGTTTTTCCACAGAAACAAACATATACATCAGACCCCGGGTACTACAGTTCTTCCTTGGGGTATTTTCCAGTAGAATGAAACGAACGAGATACATCTGAGAACACACAAATGCATAGAAGTAATTGGATCCCTAGGTACCATTTAAGACAACATCTACATTTTTGCCTATATCCCTGTTCAAGAATATACAAAGTCCTCATATGCAGGTTCTTATTCATGTCCAAGAAGGGGTTTGTATAAAAATAAAGTCTCCACAATGATAAACCATTATATATATTTATATAGACATTTGGCAACAACCAGACATTTAAAGACTTTGAATGTTGAACTGAATTCTGCACCTACCACACTGTAGTTATCAAAAAGCAGTGGGAGGAGAGGGAGAGTGGGTAAAGCAAACTAAGGGTTGATGTCTAAACTTTCTGAGTGTGTCTGTGGTCGCTATACTGTTCTTAAAGAGAGATGCCTGAAAATGGAGAATTTGTGAAAGCCTTACGTTGCATACAGTCTTACTACTGAAGGATAATTGTTAGGCCAAGTGCTTAAAATGAGGGACATTTTCTTCCTTACTTTCATCCAGATAACATACACTGAATCAGCTATTGGTGAGATCCAAGGACAGCAGTTCCCTTTCTTCCTTTCCTTACACAATCACTGTCCTGTGTGTCTATTTTCCAAATCTTAAAATCCAACAGAAGACACAAAAATGCAGAAAAAAAAGCTCAAATTTCTTGTTGTTGACCAATCAAAACTGCCCGTGGTCCACTTCATCTAACCAGGAGGCAGGACTGGCAGGAAAATCTGGGTATCCACCGCTGCTGCCAGTGGAGAGGTCTGAGCTGGGGCCATTAGCTGCCCCCATGGAAACCCTTACAGCAGGGTTGATCCCAGGTCCACTGCCTTGGGTCATGATGGATATGCCAGAGTCAGGGTAGACTAGGTTGGAGATCAGAGGCTGGTGTCTGGGTAGCGCCTGAAGCGACCCTGGCGACTGAGGAAGGCTGTAAGGGCTGTTGGAGCGGATGTCGTGGAACTGGTCCTGAGAGGGGAGGACGCCATGTTCAAGGGGGAAAGAGTTGTGGTTGTTGCCCGCTTGGCGGCCTCCCATAGCTGGAGAGGACTCACTCAGGCTGCTGTAAATGCCATTAGTGTGGCCAAGCTCTGACATGGGTGGTTCATCTGTCCAACAAGGAAAAGAAGATAAAGTAGTATTTGAGATTAATATCTTCCATATTTATCCCATAGCAGCCACTACAAGAGTACTTAAAATTTGCAGAGCTGATGTAATAGAGTTGGTGCAGTGCACAAATGAAACTTTGCAACCTCATTGTCCTGGTTGAGGTAACATGCTTACATTTTTAGCTTGGTAACTGATCAGTAAGCCTTCCTTGAGTGAAATAATCTACTAAATTTCTACTAAACCCATAAAAAGACACCAAAGGAGAGAATATACTATATGTCACAGCTCAGCAAAACCTGCAAGTGGTTTGGGGAGGTTATCATAGCAGCTTGTGTTGCATGCTTGTTAGTTAATGTGTTTGCTTTCCAATTACAATATCTTGTCATCAAAGGATTTGCTGCAAACTGATATTTTACTGCAGCACTTTCTGATGTGACTCGACTATTAGACATTAAATTCTTACTGAATATCACCACAACTTGAGGAAGGAAATTTTGAAAAAGCAGATCATTTTAGTACATAAGTAAGTAAATAAAGTTTATGGATGGAGCCATCTTTATGTTAGTAGTAACAGCTCTGCTTTTCTTACGTCACATGTAAAACTGGCTGCCTGACCTCTTAATTATTGGGTTGTTGACTCTACCTGTGAAGGACACCTCTGCATCACTGTCCATGCCCTCCTCCTGGATGCTGTCCTTGTCAGATTTGGAGCTTCCCCGTGACCTCTTCATATTGCGAAAGTACTGCCCCCATCTTTGCCGCCCGGCGTCTTTCTTCAGCCTTTTTTCTTTAGCTCGTCTGTTCTGAAACCATACCTGGAGGGGTTTATAAGAAGAATAATTTTTAGGCAAAGTTATGATTATTTATCAGAAATGTATTAGATACAAATAAAGTGTCTGAATAATAAAAAAAAAACTAAAATTAAAAACAATTATTTTAAATGTGTTTTTAGAAGACAGTCTAATAAAAAATAAACACATTTTAGCTTGATTTTTTTGCCTAATTTACTTGGTTTTCTCAGCGCAAAGGACTTTAAACAAACAGTGAGCGTTTTTTCATCATTGTGACTCTTAGAGAAGTCAAAGTCTCCTACAGCTGACGTCCTCTGCTCCTTACGTGATGCACATATAATGCTTTAAAACATTAAAACAAAATTAATGTTCAAAGACTGTCTGGACACCACTTTGCACCCACTTCAGTGCAAGTGGGAGACTTGAGCAGTGACACCGAACAGTAATCCTGTTCGGTGTCACCGCTAGTGTCCCCCACACCAGATTTATCATGCATTTAATTAACTTCATGACAGCTACAAGTTGTCCTCATCTGAGGGAGCAGACTCGCTACTGACTTCAAATATTTGAAATTTTTGTAGGTTTGCTTTTGATCTGATCTAACTCTGGCTTACAGACTGCAGTATATGTGCAGCTGGTGGTCTTAATTTGTCTGTAATCTCACTGCCTTCTGGTGTCTATGAAGTCTGATACTAAATGCAAAAATATCTTTTTTTTTTCTCATCAATTTTATCTTGTGCACAAAATTAATTCATTTTAGCCACAAGCACAGAAAGTGGTTTTACATTCTCTGTAATGATATGCCACCCTGAGTGAACCCTCTTCACCCTTTCCCTTTCACTGAATAATGAGGCGCATTTTAGTGGCTTCTGTCTCTACTTTTGTCCTTGCAAATAAAACAATATATATGACCACCACCCAGCGACCAGGATGAGGCTCCTCAGCAGCAGACAATATGCGAGGGCCCCTCTTAGCATTGTTAACGAGCTTGCACTTAAACCACACTGACTTTCATTCGGACTTCATTTTACTCCATCTAGCCATAAATCCCCCCACCCTCCAACCCACATGCACACATACGCACAGTTTGTACAGTACATTTTTGCCAGGTCAGCCACAATTGTGCCTTGATAATGAAGTCAGGACACTAATGGAATAGCCTTTAATGGATAATAATATACTCTACCTGCACAACCCGCATATCCAGGCCCGTCTCTGATGACAGCTGCTCGCGCACGTGGCGGGCAGGTTTGGGAGAGTTATTGTAAGCGTTCTTCAGTGTCTCTAACTGTTTTGCAGTGATGGTCGTTCGTGGCCTTTTTGCAGTAGAATCAGCCTCTGTAAGGATGCACGGCATACAATGTCAGCACTAGGTGGACCTTATTGAGATTTTATGTAGACCTGAAAAGTGGTTATTTTTGTTCTCACTATATATGGGCTAAATATTTAAAGACAAATTAAATATTTAAAAGTGTATTATGCCAATTCAACTACTATCAATAAAATTTGTAATAAATGAATAAACTCCTGTATAGTCCATGCAGCAAATTCTTTACAGACATCCTGGGTCACCAACATTAAACTCCTTGATAGAAACACATACTTATTACTTACAGCACATAACCTGCATAATATACAGTTTCCTAATCTTGCATAAATTGATAAATTCCCTTCAGGTCATAAACCCTAAATCTGGAGCGCTGTGCATAACTGCATCATGCCTGGACATCTGTTTGCCAGCACAGCAAAATACAAAACCATCATCCAAATGGATGCTGCCCAAGTAATTGCACCCTGTCATTAGCAAAATAAACGTGTGTGTTTTTGGTGAAAACTTGTGTTCACTTACTGCATAAATCAGCACAGTAAATTCAAACAAACAGATGGGGAGATAAAAATCGGCCATGCCCAGTCTGCCCTAGCAGGAACAAGCCTGCTGGGACTTTCAGCAGTGTGAGGTAATGCAGAGCACTGATATAAAAGTATCTGCTGAACATGTTTTGGTCTGTTGGCCTGCACCAAGTTATATCATTTCAACTATACTACAAGCCAACTATCCTTTTGAAAACAGTATACAGGCATCAATCTATAAATACTACATCTAATAGCTAGTGACAAACTTGCTTAGTGCCCCCAGTATGTATTTTGTGTTCAGTAAACTGCCTTCATTTTTGGAACCTATAGTATGTTTTAAGAATAACAAAAAGCAGCTATAATTGCATCCTTTTATTTTGAACCACTTTTAGTAGTCTTGGAGCTTATTTCATTTTAATCATGGACTTTTTCCCCTATTAAAAACTATTATATTTAGACTTCAATTATAAATAATACACATGAATAAAAGTAAGAAACTATACCTACAAAACATGAACAGTGAAATGTCAGTTTGCAGCATTTCTAAAACCACCTTTAAAAACATGTATATATTGAAATAACTGCAGTAGAGAACAATTCTTGAACCTATAGCATGAATAAACATAATAATACATTATTCCCGTGTTGAAAATAATAATGAAGACTGCATACAGTCATGTTTTTTTTTTTTAAGACACACACATACATTGCTCTCGCGGTCAGATATACATACATCTCTCTCTTATTACGTCTTTACCAGGCCCACCCCATCCACTATAATAAGAGTTATTGAAAGCTGATCCTTTCAAGTGCAGAGTGCAGATGTAATCCTTCTGACCTGCGCTTTATGCAGTTTAGTATCGATTGGTTTGCGGGCAATGGTGCAATTAGCGCAGGCGGGTCAAAGTTTAAGGATGACGTCTGCCATGGCAGGTAACTTAAAACAAGTCAACACAGAAAGTACAACATATCATTTGACATATGTATTTGCAGACTGTTTCCTGAGCTGTTATGCGTAATGCAATAATAGTTGCAGCTCACCCCTCTGTTTGGCAGTCTCATAGTCGGCCTTACAAACCAGCCTGCTGTCCTCCATCAGATAGTATTCGTCACCTGTAGCAAGCTGCCGCTTGCATACGATGCAGGCGAAGCAGTGCAGGTGGTAGACGAAGTCCTGCGCTCTCCTCACCACTTGTGTGGGCGGAATCCCCTGCTGACAAGCTGCGCATTTGGTCCCGAATCTCCTTTTGGAAAAATTAGACGGCTGCAATCAGTACACAACTTTCTCGGGAAGACAAAAATAACGGTTTATCATAAGATAATATTTTGTTTTCATATATCTGATTTAGCAGTGATGCATTTAATTTTATCTGAAAGCTGCTCACTTGAAGAAATCGTCTTTGCAGTAGACGCTGTCGCCCCTGGTGAAGCACTTGTCCGCCAGTTGTGCCTGGCAGTCACTGCATTTTAGGCACTTGCTGTGCCAGTGGCGATCAAGCACTTTGAGGATAAAGCGGTCGACAATGTGTTGATTGCAGCCTGCACATACTGGAATTTCTGAAAGAGACAAGATGGAATCACAACAAACATTTTAGTCTATTAAACCGCCGTAGAAATCACGAAGGGAAACGGCCATCGACGAGCAAAACGACAGCTGAGCACGCTTCTTGTGCTTAATATGAGGACATGGGCCAAACTTGGTATAATTATCTAGCAATGGACACAGCTGTTTAATTATGCAGTAAGAAGGCGTCACGCTTAATAGATAAAATAAAGCTCAGCAGTGTGAAAATACCGTAATGATAGTGGTTAGGTATTTCACTTCACCTGATCCGTGTTTCTTAGCTCCCCCCTCCCCGGTTTGTGTTTTCCTTTTCTATTTCCCTGGTGAGAGTTTTTACTGGCCCTTTCATTGTGGGAGCGATTTGCTTTAAATACTTACTGCTTCTATACCACAGAAAAATACGCACAAAAATAAATCCTTAAAAAAATAAGTTATGTCCTGTTCATGCTTAAGAAAACAATGGTCATAATGTCACATGGATTTTATTTATACCTTTTTAAAATCTATATTATAGTAAAACAAAATGGTTTGATTGCTGACCTCTTCCCCCCCCCAAGTGATTAAAAAATAAAACAAAACATCAGATCATTGCCTGGGTCAGAACCACACCACAGGCCTGATTGGCTATAGAATAATGCAGCAACTCTTGACATTTTACATTTTGATAGCAGCCACAGGAAGATTAAAAAAAAAAGTCTAAAATTTCTCATGCAATAAGTGCGGAAATCTTACTTGAAAACGAATAATTAGGCACATTTAAAGATGGATCCGTGAGTAGTTAAATCAAAAACGTGATAAATTCTAGGCTATTACATGATAAGAAATAGATTAAATATGGATGTCTTTGCATGCGATCAACATGTAGGCATTTGAAGTGCTTTTTGACGTATGCAGTGACATTTAGCAATAATAAGTAAAACACATTATGTAGGCATATAAAACTGAAGGAAAAAAGTAATAAACTGGAGAAAAATAATGATCCGAAGGCATAAATGTGCACACATTCAGTTGTGCACGCACACTAACAGTGATTCGCTGGTTTGCCTGTAAATGTGTCGTGTTTGTAAATGAAAACTAGTTCTCAAACATTTTTTACCTGGTAAAATAAAGGTTACATTTTTTTTCCACAGGCCTTACATGACGTAACGCTATACTTCTTTCTAAGTATTTTAATAATATTCCCTCAGTGAAGCTTCGACGTATTACGACAGAAAATTCACTGATTTCTGGGATGTTTTAATATTAAAACAGAAAAAAAAAGGACAGCTACAATGCTAGGCAAAACATCACGAGTCCTCTTTATTATTAATTAAAAGAAGCTCAACCACTTCATATTCCATCCGTTCAAGGAATCGCATTCCTATTGTTCTTGTTGCGGACGATTCATAAAATATGAACGAACCATTTCTTCTGGTATCACCAGCAAGCTGTGCACAAGTGCGGTGGCAGCCACATCAAGAACAGGTGTATCCAGGTTATCATTAATTCAGCGAGCTCTGTAAAACTAGAAAGCTGCGGCCTGTAGCCTCACTGCACACACCACCACGGTGTCCAAACAATTTGCTCACCTTGGACGGTCCACTTCGAATACTAAAATGGTACTCGAAGATCCCAACTGAAATTTATCCTCAATCTCTAGAGGAAATGAGGTCACTTCATCAATCTGATAACTGATCAACATGAATGGTGTGAAATAGCATTAAAAAAATCTGAATGTTCATAAGAAGTATTAATGCCCCAGTTTATGCCCGACTACAAAATGCGCAAAACATATTTCTCAATTCAAACGGTGGATAAATCTGAGTTAAACCGGATTTACCCCCAAACAGAGCATCAAACGAAATTTGAAAGACAGTTCAGACAGATCAAAGGTTAAAACCTTGTGCTTACTATTGCTATTGCAGATATCTGGAGCAACGAAAATGACACGTTCTCAGTCCTAGAAGGCTTCATTTTCCAAAATAAAAGACTGCAGCTGTGCAGCATCCACTAATCCAGATACCAGTTATGATAGCACATGCACATCAGACTTCAGTCAGTCCTACAGCCATACATAAAGGCCAGTGTGTATGAACACATGCTACACACACATACACATAAATATGTGCAAAACGAACAACGTGATCCTATTTTGTCTAGGTTACCTTTTCGCAACTCTTCGCTGTGTGACAGCAGAGCGAGCAGCATCTCCGCGTTAGTTGGTGCCTCTTTTGCAGAGTTGAGCTCATCATGTCCATCCATTGCTCATGATTAACGCTTGCACGTTTGTCTATCCACACACACACGCACAGAAACTGGAGGTGTTGTCAAATTTGTGCTTGCACGGGCCCCAGATTGAAACATAAACGCGCGAGAGTGCAGGAGAGCTTGCTTTTATGCTTCTCCGTGCTGAAGCCAGGGCTGGATTACGCTGCGCCGTTTCCTAGGCGACAGGGAGATGGATTAACATCACCTACTGAGTACCTTACCCCGGACAGGAATAAACACGAGGTGAGGGGAGAAGCTAATAGATTTTCAGTGCTCAGAGAGTCACTATAATGCTTTAGCCTGTTACTTTTTCAAACACTCTTGCTTTAATTTAACTTTAAATTGCATCACCCGACTGAAACCTGTTTATGTATCGACTATAAACAAATTTTATTTAACACGGTAGTCACTTTTTTCCTATGCAAATATATTTCTGAATGATATGATGACAAAGACTTTTCGATTGATCTGTTGTTCATACGTTTTTTATGCATTTGAAAAATAAAAATACCGTAATTAAAGAAATACCTGGCAACTTTTGTTCATTAGTTAAGTCCAATGACGTAACGTCTCAACTATTTAAACTGCTACAGATGCAAACAAACAAACAAGCAAAAAAAAAAAAACTGCATCCAAGTGGCCTAATAATGTACCCAACCCCCACCCCCACGTGTGTTCTTTCTATTTAATAATCACATTTTCTGGTGTCATGTATTTATTTATTTATTTATTTTTTTTGGTTTATGTCCCGCTAATAACTACCTAAAAAGGGATAAATATCACTGTGATTGAAACCTTCACAGAATTATGTTGCTCGTTTATTAAGGAAATGTGGTTTCTCAAAAGTGTACGCCTTATATTCCAAATATTCCAGACATGCGTAACAGAGACTAACAGCTTTTGATGAAAGCTTTTCAATCTATTACCATATTATTATTATTATTATTATTAATAATAATAATAATAATAATAATATTGTTGTTGTTGTTGTTGTTATCGTCTTCATGGATGATCGACAAACTATGATTCTGAATGCATTCTTTGTGTATTCTTTTAATCGGTCAGACGAAAAATGGTTTAACTGACTTTAAATATCTTACAAACTAACGAATATATGTGTAATATGCGCGCGCATAGCAATCGCCATTTCATGTTATTTGAATGTGTGCTCAAAGACAAGTGTTTATTCAGTGGAGAGACTGGCTGTTCAATAACATGTTGATCGGGCCAGCACCCCAATGAATTTTATTGACACTGATCTTTGGCACAAAAGAGCGCCTGGGGAAATCTCGGGTAGTGCCACAACCGCCAGGAACCGCTGATGAATCTAAAATCAATGTCCCATTTGCCTGCATTTCAGAAGTATATGAAAGACGTTTTGGAGCAAAGTGCGGGGTTCACGTGTGCCCCTCTTACTTTTCAGCTTTGTAATAATATTTATGTCATATTGATCGCTCACTTTTGAGGGGGTGAGCCGACAGTAATGTGGCAACAAAGCCATAAAATGGCCATCAGAGAACAAGTCAGGTAGTCTGAGAAGTTGCAACGATAAGAAAATAAATCCGCGTTTTTCATTTGAGTTTTTGTGGCATTATTTTTTATTATTATTATTATTTGGTTTGAAATCTAGTGGGAATCTGATTTTAAAACATTTTCAGATTTCGATTCTTTATTTCAGACATATCATTGGTTTAAAATAACACGAACATAGCTTGTGTTAAGTGACCGCTGTTACAATGTTATTCCACAAACTCTAGAAATTAAGAAGGCTTGAACATGCAGCTCACTCTTTTTGGACGCTAAATAACACTTCTAAACTACAAGACAGTCACATTTTAATTTTTTAAATTTCATTTCTCTCCCCAGACTTCATAACCATCCTTCAGTGTTGACCTCAGGTGTCCCACCTGTCGGGTCAGGTATGACACCTGTTGAGCATGTTGTGTTCCTGGGACCGCGGGTGGGAGCGACTTTCGGCGTGCTGGCAGCCTGTCGTACGTCTGCACAGGGGCTGCTATAGCCACAGCGGGTCCAGTGCTCTCCCCATATCCGCTTCCTGAGCCATGCGCACGGGCGGTGTGAAATGACAGCACGCGCATAACATCTGTTCCTGTGAGTCCCCAACAATGAGCACTCATTACGGATTCATAACGTCTCCCTCACGCAGTGCACAAGAGGCGTCTCTAAGCAGTCTGTATGCAACACCATGGGTTGCTCAATAGTCTTCCTGCAACTTTTTATGCAGTAGCATAAATGTTATATTTGCCCGCAATTTATTTAGGATATTTATTTTTAAAAAAAAAATTCCACAAGGCCGCACGTATTTATTTGATTTTTTCTCCCAGGCGTATGTTTAGTTTCCTCATTAAAGCGACTATTTCATGCTTGTTACAGATCACTCGACTAAATCTTAAGTCCTGCTGTGCTCACTTGCTGCATTTCTATTTACACCGCACCGTGACCAATTCACAGATCCCAAGGCGCCCAGTTAACGTGTATTTGATAGCTGCGTTTCTCCAAAATCGATGCATAATTTATATTCATTGTAAAAGAAAAGAAAAGAGCAGTCAAATTGCCTTCTTACCTTGGCCAGAATTGTACCGGGAGAAATTGCCGGTGTTTTGACAGCTTGATCCCGGGTGTTCAAGCAGCATTTTGAAGATGTTCCAATGGAATAAAGCGGGCGTAGTAAGACACGCGTATGCGATTCAACAAAAACTCTAACAAGCGACTGAGTATGTGGATTCAAACCCGCACTTTCCTGGCGAATTATCCTCTGGAGAGGGACTTGAGGTTTGTTCGATTGTGGATGAATTTCGGTAAAAAGTTAAAAAGAACTTCCTTCGACCTTTTCCCCTTCGTCAGCCGCCGAGAACTGAAACTTTGAATATTCATCAAGTTGCTCTTTAACGTCGCGTCGATACCCTTGAAATGAGAGGTGGGGAAGTGCGCCTGCACCCTGCAACCTTACTTCAGTTGAAATAATCGGCGGACGGCGCTGCCTCTGTCCAGGGTGCTGAAAGGGGAGTTTTCTCTAAACAGGCTGGAGGGGTGTGTGCCGCTCAAATATCCCCAGAGGCAATCTTTAAGCACGCTCACACACGCACACGCAGACACACTTGCCCTCCCCTCGCTCTCTCTCCGAGTCTATGTTGTGTTGCACGTGTCTGTCTTTCAAGGCGTACAATGGGGCAATTGGGCAATGCTCGGGACATTGTTGTCATGTGTTTTCATCGCTGTGTCTCTCTTTTGTTTGATTAAAAATAGACCGGCACGGCAGGAAGTGGATGGGGTGAACATGCCATTATGTTAGCTTGGTTGTCCTATTAAGTTAAACGGATTTTTAAAAAAATGCTCGAATTACACACATGATATTCTTTTGTGGCGGTTTTACGGAAATTATACACAAATTGCTTAAAAAAATTTCAAAGGGGAAAAACACATTTTATATATTTTAATTAGCTGCCCCCCAGTATAAAGTAGTCAAAGGTGCATTGTTAATATGTGAACTTGGAGACTTGAGTTTGAAATCAAAATAATTTCTTAAATTATGCAAATAATACATTTAAATAAATGTAAAAATTCTGATTCAGGGGCTTGACCAAAGCTGGGAGGGCGTTCATAGGGTGCTCTGAGACTGTGCCCATTAGCACCATATCAGGCATAACTACTCTGACCTACTCCTATAGCTTTGATTCAATTTTACTTGCCCAGCACGCCAGCCCCATGAGTGGTGTAAGCCAATTAGAATTGCAATGCTGTTCATTAGTCCACTCGGGGCAATTAGTCCACATATCCAAAGATCTAAAGAAATCAACAAGTCCACCTCCCCACCACTAACCAGCCACCCTTCTCATCATAACTGAGCAGCTCAAATCCCCTCCATAGCCATCCAGCACTTCCACTATAAACATTGGCATTTATTTTTGCATAACATTTTCAAAAACAATGCCTGCTGGAGGATGCTTGTTTTTACGAATTAATTTTTGTGTTTTTGTGGGCATTAATCTCTGGTCAACAAGGCTGCATGGATCCCTATACAGATTAAGGGAGAACTGTAAATCTGGAAGGAGCTGAATACAGTAACTGGGCTCCTAAAGCCAACCAAGCATCAAAGGAGCTTAGACTACAAGCACAACAACAGGACTGCTTCCCTTTTGCTCTCATCAGGTCTTCTCAGAGTGTGCTCCGCATATTGAAATTGTGTATTGACATATGTATACTTTAGGCTCTAAATATGATCTAAAATACTTCTGTGTAAAGGTTAATTAATAGTCTACTAAAGAACAAGGTTAACTAATATCCCTTATTATTATTTTTATTATTATTATTATTATTCTATTATTTTTGATATACTGTAATGACATAAGTGCAGAAATGAGTGTATTTATTTGAGGAATGTGAAGGATATAATGAGGAGAAATCAGAAAGCAAACGTATAACTTTTCCATAGGCACTTTCTTTTCTTCAGTAAATGTTTTGTGTTATTGTTTCCTCAGCTTCCTTGCATGGATATTTTGAAGATTATGATCCAATCTTCTAAAAGATGTCAAGGCTCTATTCCCTGTTTGTCTGCTGGGAAACCTCAAGTATCATCACAGAAAATTGGTAAAGAGTAACACACCTGGGTCCTATTTAGGAAAGCAGCTGCAATCAGCTACCAATGACTCTACATAAGACTCTACCTTTTACACCTATGAGAACTTGATTTTTTTTTAATCTTGAATACGAGCTGCTTCAGGAGGCTCACAAGTGCTGCACAGATGAGGGCTACTTCAAAAGAACAAACAGGATGCTTCATATGAAACCTCTATTGTCCTTGAAGTGGAGGCTCTAACTTGAACAAGAGTGGCTTATGTGAAGGAGACACATTTTTACTCAGATCTGTTAGGTTTCAAGCGTAATATAAAATCATCTTCACTTATATTTGAATTCTTTTCTCTAAAATGATTTCAGTTGGAATAGAAACCCCCCTGGCTCCTTCACTAATCTCATACCCCATCCTTTTTTTTTTGTAGCATGAAAGATAAAATGAAAGAATACCATACTGACGTTCTAGCAACCACTTAGCAACATGGTTAAAATGACTTGTCTTTAGCATTTATGCACCTTTAACACCATATTATATTTATTTCATAGCAGTAGCATCTAATTTATATCCACAAAACATTATTCATCATTCCTTTATGCATGATGATGATATGTTGCTTTCAGGTTGCCTGGCATCTTGCTTTCAGCACATGAAAGCATCCTATAATTTTAATTTCAGAGAATTATATCTTATTCATATCCATAAAAGCTGAGTTAAGCATGATATATTATAAAGTTGTCACATTGCCTAGAAACCACCCAGCAATGGGCTCAAAAATTTATTTGTTTTAATTTCAATAACAGAAACAAGCTCAACAATACTGTAGCATGGGCGTGTAATATAAATATTTTTTTTTTTATTGTTGTACTATATATTGTAATCCTACCACTAATAATTTCATAAAGATAATAATAGATAGGAAACTTAATTGATAATTCATTCACGGAAATACAGAAATGAAAAAAAAATCAAAATACCCATTCTGAAATTCTGACAACTTAATTTATGGGTACTGTGGACATTTATTATACAAAGAGAATTACACCTCACAACTAAACGGTAAGTTCAAAGTAGCAGTTTCCATCAGTTTGTTTGTAGTGCTCAAACATTCAACACTAAGAAGGATTTAGAAATATTTGAAAATGTTATTTCTACTTTGGATCTTGTGTGTTTTTGCCCTCATTTCCAAAGATTTATTTTGTGCAACATTAAAATAAAATGTCTGGTAGGCAGCAGCAGAGCTGAAGAAAATTTATGCCTTGCAGGAGTCAAAAGTGAAGACTTTGTTGTACGCTGTGCAACATGTTTGTTGTGTGGAGAGAACATACAACACAAGAAAGAGCAAATGTGCGTGCCCTCCTCACTGGAGTCACTTGATCACAAGTGACATTGTTGCCCTGTGAAGGGCATTTGATCACCCATACTGGCTGAACCAGAAGTCAGAAAAAAAAATGAAAGATGTGCCTCAAAAAATGGACGAAAGGATGCAACAAATGGAGGAGGAGAAAAGCTAACTGGAGGAGAAGTATCGAGAGATGGAAAGAAAAATAAACATTTGGAAGAAATGTGTGACAAACTACAGCAAAAACAAAAAAAATCATATATATATATATGAAACCTGGAGGAGGAGGAACAAACCAAATACAGAGATGCAGTGTAAGCATCGAGATATTGAGAGGACAAATCAAGAATTGCAAACAATGTTTAAGGACGCACTGCAAAGACTGAAATGCAGGGAGGCAAAGAACAACTGGAGAGAACACACACAGAGGTGCCGCGCAAGCTCCAACATGTGGGGATGAAAAATTGAGAATAGCAAGCCGTCACACACACGGAAGTGTTCTCTTTGGGAGGAAAAATAAAGAATTGCAGGTATTTAATAATAAAGAAAATAACAGAAACACTTCATGCAAATATGCACAGAGATGCAGTGTAGGGTCCAAGAAATGGAGAGGCAAAATTCACAACCATCCTTCTCCCTCTGCAATGTATGCTTCAAGAAATGGGAGACATCAAGAGTTCCATGTATAACGAAGTACAGTAAAGGAATTAAAGACAGGCATAAGGCAAGGAAAGTGCACAAAGAGAAATATAAATCACTGAAAGGAAATCATGATGAGAAGCATGGAAATTTAGAAGAATTTGAGAAAAAGCAGAAGGAAAGAAGAAAGAAGTAGTGAAAGGGATGAAAAATCTAGATGCAGACAGTGCAGAAACCCTGGCTGAAAAAAGGAGAAGAAGCACTGAAAGGTTTTCTGGAGGAGGTTGATGACAGGACAGATAGAATTGGAGAAAAGCTGAAGAAAAAATGGGAGAAAAGGAAAGGAAGGATTTGAAAGAGAGGAGAGGTTTCTGGAGACTGTATTGGAAGTGATCTGATGACCAGAAGATGGAATAGGCTGCTGCTTGTTTATTTTAGCCTGGACAAGAGTAGCTTCCTTTTCCTACAAACTTTTGTTCACCTAATTCCATCTACTTAATTTTCACAGCACCACTCTCCCCCCATTACCCCTATTCCTTTCTCTCCTACTCCACTGATAGTCTCTCCGACCTCCACTACCCCTCATTTTAACTCCTCCTTTATCACCCTATCCCTTTCTTCAGTCTCCCTCCATACTCACTTCCTTCTCTCTACTCTCCATCCTCTGCATCCCTCCTTCATTAAACTTCCATTATTACCTCACTTCCTTTCCGTATATCTTTTTCCCCTCTTATACCTCCCCTTTCAACCTGCTGCTACCCCACTTTCCTCTACTCCTCATCCTTTCCTCTGCACCTTCTTGGCTCTTCTACCTTTCTTTTAGCCTCGTCTTTCTTCCTCTTTCCCCTCCCTTCCTTTCCTCTATCACCCCCCCCATCCTCCTTTTTCACCTTTGAGAATGAAGGGTGAGGACAATTGGTGAAGGTACACCTCCTTCCAATAGCTCCAAGGTGTTTTTTTAGGTTGTGGGTTTTGTCCTAAAATCTAAGAATACAAGCATCACTTGAGAATGAGCTTCTTTAGTCTGCTTTCTGCTGAAGAAGGCTTTTCAGAATTTCTCTGATTATTAGTTTTAAACTTTTATAATTAAAACTGAAGCAAAAATACTTTCAGCTGCCCCCCTTAAAGCACATGGTCTTGCTATGATCATATATTATATTTTACATGTTTGCATATGTCTATAAGCGCTGCTCTGTTTCCTTTTTTGTGTGTGTAACTGCTTATGCACAGCTGAGTTGGGTGACTCAGTGTTAATGTTGGGGGTCCGTGTGCACCCATGCCACCCCTCTGACACCAGGCTGCCATTGTGCTCCTGTCATGATCAATCATGTCCTCCAAAGACTGGCCTTGTCCAGGAGGGAGGAGACCAATCACACGCCTCATTACCCAGGCTTGGTTACTCCTATGCAGAGTAGTCCCAAGACACCCCAGCCTGTTGCTGTCTGGAGAGAAGTAGGAAGAGACATGTGAGGGGTATAGAAAAAGCGAGAGAAAGAGAAATCGTCAGTAGGATAATGTCAGGAATGGGAGGAGAATCAAATCTGAATTTGAAAAATAAAACTTCACAGTCAATATCCAAAAAGGTTTCCAATGGACTGATTAGACCCTAAGAATATCTCTAGGTATTGCAAATAATTATTTTGATAAAGTTCCACTTTCTTTGCCCTCTGAGCAACCATCCTCTAGTTTTCAACCACAGCCAGCAACTCTCATTGTTTTGAAATGGCTCCATCTGGCAAGGTTTCACTGACCAGGCCAGCCGAGGGTCGCTCCCCCAGCAGCTGGCTAAACTGCCCAACCGCTTTTGGGACTAACCGACATTCTCTGGTGTCTTTGCTCCTTAAACATACACAAACACACACACACACAGACAATGCTACACAAGGCTAACTGTCCACTGGCCTGCCAGTCTTGAGGTCAGCTGGCTTGAGCTGAGGAAGGGGAGGGAGGTTTGCTTGAGGGGTGGTGTGGGGTAAGATTGGTGACACCATTTAGCTTTTTATTATATGCCCAAGAGAAAGAGTGTTTAATGTATACTGCAAGGGATTTGAAATAATCTTTGGAAAAATGACAAGTGCTTTCAGGCATTTAGATTGATTGTGATCTTTCATTTATGTGGTTAACTCAACAGCTGGCTCTTAAGAACTGAATGCAGGTTTCATTATTTGTGTATGAGGGTCTACTCCATGCTAAAAAGGCTGCCACTGCTGCCAATCAGCCCCTTTGAATATTGATATGCTAATGACGAACAACACAGGGAACAATGCTCGACTGCTACCACTGGAAAGCAGTACAATGGCACTTCAGTCAGGCTTTGACACTTTTACCACCCAACATGTGTCCCTAGTTTCATGCTCAGACAATAAAGACCAACAACTGTCCATCCATTTATATGGGGGATTCTGTTACTCAGTTTCGATGCACTGTCTGGGGGTCCTGACTGGTGACATTGTGCTTTACCCGTCTTTGTTCAGGGTGGGAAATATAAGCATTGTAGAGCAATGATAAGTCACCCCAGAAGCAGTCATAATGCCTGGAAGGTCAGAGTTCAAATCTTTCAAGCAGGGCTGAAGCTTGACCTTGCTTGTCCTTACAGATGCTGACCTGTTTCAGGGCTTTATCTGGTTTGTAGGTGGCATACTTTTGTAGTACAAATAAAGAGAGAAAATAAGGCATATTAAAAAGCTTACCAGTTATCTGAACTTTACATCAGACAAGTTATATAGATCTAATCAGCTTTGGCAGCCCTGATTGGATATTTTATAGTACACACAGTGACATGTTTTGATCAAAAGAAGCATCCTTAGTGCCAAAATTGTGGTCTATAATCTAAGGTTCCTGTAGGTAGATTCCTTTGTTCCTACTAGAATAAGATAAAAGAAAATTAACTTGAACTCTTGACCTTATTGTCTCTGAATCCAGAATTTGTTTTATTTTACAGAATTTGCTCACAAATGTATTAGACATCCAGACAGTCAGTGCACTCATAACGACACCAGTATTTAAGAAGTCCACAAAATACAGTGCTCAGGAGACCTGTTTTGTGTGTTTTTACTTGCCATAGAATGAAATGCTGAGACTATTGATCATAAGCCGCCATACTTTGATGGTGACACATTTGTGGAAGGCAGTTGTATCAAACATGATGTGATTTGGTGCCAAATAAGCTATAGTTTGCTCCACACAGTTAAAAAAAAGATAAATATAAACATACCTCAATGTCTACTCTAGTACTGATTTAATATTCATGTGATGCAACTGTTCACTAAACACTGTTCTTCTTTCCTCTTCTTTCCTCCAGTACACAGAGTAAGCTGGCTCCTCAATCTGGACCAAAACAATGAGATCACCGGTTGAGTTACAGCTTACTCTCTGTACTGTAGCATGAAATTATCTTACTGGTCTTTACTGTTTATTTTTAAACTAATAACATGTTATGGAAAATGGACTTGTTAAATTTCAGTTTTCTACTCTTATTACACTCACGGCACCACATTCACCCATTCATACACATACAGTTGTTTAACTCTTTGCGCTTTAAGTCTTTTTTACCTATCAGGGGCTAGTTGGGGTTCAGTACTTTGCCCAAGGACAGGAAGAACTGAGGATCAAACCATCCAACTTTTAGATTAGTTAACAACCTGCTACAACTCCTGAACCACAGCGTTCTAAAGGTGAATAGAGTACTTTGTATCCACTTATTGAATCTCCTCACTTATCACTTACTTATCCTTTTATATCACAATAACTATAGAAAGTAGAGAGAGAAACAGTGATTAGTGGCTATTCAAGGAAACAAAAACCTTGGATAAGGCTTTATTGTTGGTAGTTTATTTGCTGATTAATCATACTCCATATCAGAGCATACCAGACATCCATCCTGCCATTAGTGTTGCTGGGGTCAGCTATTTTAAAGCTAGCATTTATTATTATGTCTCTTTTCTATTAGTTGCTATTATTACTGAGCTTGTAGGGTACAGGAAATGAGAACCAATTAAATGGCTGGTTAAAATGATACCATAATTTGCAGTTCTTTCCTCAGTCACTGTTTCTGTGTTTCTTCATATGAGGGAGGATTTGGTCATATGAGTTACCTCTGAACTCATGCAAATACCCATACCCGGTGTTTGTATACCTGCAAATACAGGTATTCAAATACCCATCTTTAACAAGCTTATGGTTAAAGATGGGTCTTTGTGCATATCTTGTTGGTGGAGGACATAATGTATTTTTCTTTTTGTTGTCTTTCTTTTCCACTGAAGGGAGGGGGTGGGGTGGGTGCTTGTGGTCTAAACAGTACGGATGAGGGCCCCGGCACACGCCTGCATGATGTTTGGTAATCCTACAGTCTCAGACTCATGACCCACTTTCTTGGAGGAACATGATGGAGCAGCAGCCTCCTCTTACCCAGGAGGAGCCTCCAGACGTGGGGTGGCGGGGTGGAGCAGCCCCCCTGCTCTATCAAGACAAAGGAAAAGACAGACTCCTGTAAAGTCTCCCAAAAGCCAAATAAGAGGTTCAGGAACACTAATACCTAAACCTGATGCTCTTATCAGTTCCATCTAATAAATCATTCAGAGGATATGCCACTTTGTTCTCAATGAAAAAAAAAAATCTGTTTGTTGGAAACTTTATGTATTCTTGGTTGCATCTACTATTACTCATAAGATTTTTTTTTGTGTGGATATCATGGTATTTCAGCATACCTTTGACTCTTAAAAATGTAATTATATGCAGATGATGTTCTATTTTACTTGAAGATTTTACATTTCAGTCAGTGGAACATAATGCCAAATAAAGTCTGTATGTGAGCTTGGCCTTCATGTCAGATGGTTCTTCTTGAGAAGCTTCTTACTTTAAATTGTTGTGCCATTTAAGTGTAGTTCTTTTGTTTCCTAAATCAGAAAATGGGGGAGACTTTTGAGCAAGGATCTCAACCATTTCCTAATTAAACTACTGAATTAAGCAGAGATCATCCACTAATACAAAGGAAATGAAAAGAACAGCTTCTCCACTATTGTGTCTCATCCCTTGAAAACATGCTGACCGACATCACGGCACGCGCCGTAGGCAAATAGGTCAACAAATGCTGCATTATGCATTAGATCATATCACCACCACACTTCTTATTCTTTTTATGAACCACCACCACCCACCCCTGCTCTTGCTTTTTTGTTGCTGAAAACACGCAGCTCTTACTTCTCTCTTTATCTTAATCCCTGGCAGACTTTAAGTGTCTGGCATCAGGGCAAAATCCCAAACCGGAGAGAAGCGTGTTTGGAGACCTAATCCCCTTACCCATAGACTCGAGTTGCCCTCAATTCACCTCTTCCAAAGTAGGCCAAGAACAAGGAGTCACAACAGAGAGGCAAGCGGCTTCATGAGGCTCAGCATTATCATGCGTTCAGACAGACAGACATGAGTGACACATACGTGGTGCATGCACACAGACGGATACGTAAATGTATGAGCTGATATACTTTACTATATAGACACACATGACAAGCAGACATACAGACACACCCAGATGTTAATCTGAAAATTATGACTTGTCTCATGGGCTCCTTACATTTTGACACACACACACAATATCTTCCATTACTTGTTTGTGCCATAGCCTTCTTTTAAATTCTTCAGCGTTCAGTGTTTCAATTATCCAAATTGAACCAGCTCCATATTCTCTGTTTCAACTGATTAGATGATGACTTTCTGTGTACAGCTTACTGGGAGATAACGCCTTGTTTTCAATATGGCATTAGGGGCTGAGTATAAACTGTATTTGCAAATCAATATTGTTCCAGATCATATTCTTATGTACTTACTATCCAATGCCAAAAAACAAAACTAATAATATGTATATTTTAAATGGCGAAGAGCACAAAATATACAAACTCTGAATGACTTTAAGGATGCAAGGGGTGTTGTCCACATAGGCAATAGGTGTAAATCCAGCCACGTTAGCCTTTGAGAGTACTGATGCAGTTGTTCTTGATATAAATCTGAGCAAAAGCATCCAGTAAGTAATGAAACACACACAAATGCAACTCCTCAAATTCTCTTCAAAAGAAGCAGATCAGATTAAAAAAGAGGAGAGGTGGCATCTTTTATTTTTATTAAAACTCATACGTGGGGCTTTTTGCTATTTTATTCCACTTGGGGCCAGTGCAACTAGGATTTGCAAATGTGATGCTGATGTAAGTGATGGCAATAAAATCAGCATTTGATATTCTGTGACATATACATTTTTGTTGATATAAAGCAAATACATGGCAAACACAAGTTAAACTATACACCATCCTTGAACCACATGACTGCAAACAAATTTGATTCTAAAAATTCCTTTATAGAGACAGGAGACCTGGAAGAACAGTTATGAAGACTTATGTATGAACATGTAATTAATATTTTAACTTTTCAGGGCTACAGTTTTGTTTTTGTCCACTTAATGTGCTTTGCAGTTTCTACCTTAATTACCCTGAGTAAACTCACATAAGAGTGGAATGAACAATGCTGCCACCCCTTGGCTCTTTGAAGTAAATTTACTCACATATGTTTAATAAATCTAAGCAGTAGTATTGGCTGTATGTGCATGCTGTACTGTATATCAGTTGGCCATATGCAGCAATTTAAAGCAAACCGAATTAGTAGATATCCAGCCGTGTAGATAGCTGTTGCTACAGTTCATGCATACATGATCTTTGAACTTTATTGTCAAGATACAGTCGATGGTTAAGTGATTTTGTAGAAATCATGTCACATATGATAAATGAAGACATACCTGAATAAAATTATATGAAACCTGAGGAAACAAACTATTCTTCAAAAGCAAGAGCGGTGGAGACTAAAGCAATGTCTTGGAGATTGCTACAATATAAAGGACGTTCAAAGAGGTTTAAACATAGGGCTAAGTGACATCAGGTCAGTTTGGATTATTATTTAAAGGCTTATCCATCCCTTTTCACATTCTTTGTACCCCCCCCCCCCCACACACACACACACTTCATCTTCTCTCCAAGGTCCCAGGCTGATTTCAAGAGAAGATTATGTCAGATTTTCCCCTTATCCAAATTGTTTTCTCCTTCTCACCCTTCACTTCATATTTATTTTTATTGAGATATTGCTTTATCATTAAAACTGAACTCAATAGAAAATAGGCAGTTTATTACAACGTAGTGTATTTCAGTGGAAGATATAGACCTGATGCCTGCTTTCAGAAATGAGAGAGCCCCATTGTTTGATACAAAGCTGAACAAATGATCCTTTTTTAAAAAAACTCCACTTTTATCATGGTATACTTTAATAAACATTGTCTAAGATGTAAAAAAGTAGAGAGCCAAGAATGTTTCTACAATGTACCTAATCCAAGACAAAGAAGAAAAAAACCCCTAACAATAGTCAGGAAATCTGTGTTGTCAAATTTAATACAAATTTCCTTGTATGCAAGTTTACAGAACACGGTATGTGTCATATACTCTCCTCCAGTGCCAACTACACAGGCTGAAAACAGGTGGATTAGCTCTAACTCCAGTGTTCCACATTTTATTAGGTTTCCTCCACAAGCAAGGAGAGAAGAACAGTGTGCATTACACATTTCTACCAACCCATCAGATTCAATGTGGTAAGATCAGCTGTGGCTTAGATGTTAAAGTCCACTAGTTGCAGGGCTGCCCTGTATCTCTGTGTACCAAATGAATGCACTGTCTTTCCTGCTCTGTATGGCAGCCCTGGTGCCACTGCTGTGAGCGACTGTGTGGATGGGTAAATGAGAAAATGTGTAAATGGTATAAATAGAGAAGCTTGGGTTAAACAAAACTTTGTAAGACCATTAAATGTTAATGCAAAGACTTTCAGTCGACAGACCCAGATGCACTGCACCACTATTTGTGCTGAATTTGCTGAGGGTAACCTCACCAGCCTACCACCCTGCCACCTGCACCTGAACACAAACTGACTGTGAGGCCACTGACACTCATTCTTGTTCTCTCACATTGCAACTCAGCATCCTCTCTTTTCTAACTTGTTTCATTCCTGTTAACCAGGGCCACCACACAAACCATGGGCTGTGTAACACAAATGACCTGCAAACCTGGAAATTCCCCAACATTTCTTTCCATCAGGGTAGCTGAGATGGCTGGCAGAAATGCAGAGAACCTAGATTAGGTATCTGTATTAGTGAACATGCCCAGCATTTCCTTCTTGGTGTGTCTTGTTCTCCCCAGCTGTCTCCATTTCCCCTGATCACCCTCCTGTGTATTAATTGTCTCAGTCTCTCCATGTCCTGTGTCAGAGTGTTGGTTTATTTTCCTGTTAGCCTTCCCAGTGTTCCCCACTGCCAGTCCTAGTGATTTTCTTAGTTCTAGGCTTCTGTAAGTTTATAGTTTTCTGTTCCCAGTTGTGCTTTATGTTTCATACTTGAACCTGCCATCATTAATCAATAAATGTCTCTCTTTCCTGCATCTGAGCCCTCGCTCCTTCCACACTTCACACATTCTGAAGAGTCTTCAGAATTTGACAAAACACAATGCCGTCCACTTGATAAATCAGTCTCTGTAAAGGTTTAAATATTCCAATTAGAACTGATACAAGCCCATTCTGATGCATGTGTTTATACATAAACAATGGACTGATATACAGTACTGTGTAAAAGTCTTGAGCAACCCCTCATTTCTTTATATTTTGCTTTCAAGGAGCCAGACTTCACTCCAGTATCCTTCCACGATCAAAGTTATGCAGCTAGTGGGGGTAGTTAATTGATGATTCTAAATTGCCCATAGGTGTGAATGTGAGTGTGAATCGCTGTTTGTCTTTCTTTTTTAGCCCTACAACAGGCTGGTGACCTGTACAGGGTGTACCCTGCCTTACACCCTATGGGATAGCCCCCCACCCCAACCCTGAAAAGGATAACTGGCAAAAATGGATCCATGGATGGATAGATGGATGGCTGGAGCCTGACTTTCATGTAAATTTTTTTTAATGGTCTTGAGCAATAGTTCTCCTGGCTTTCTGAAGGTCTTTCAAAGTTTTTCTTTGGACATTGCCTGCTTTTTCTATTCATTTTCACTCCAGTTCTGAAGTTTCCTTTTTTGTGTGTGTTAAGTCACTTAACGCTGACCTATAAATAAAAATAAAAAGACACCTAAGTCAGGGGATGAACTAGGGTTGTGTCTACACATAAGATACCAAGGACCAGGTTTAAATTGTATCTTTAATCACTTTGTTACTAGTTGCCTGTTGCAAAAACACATCTTTTTTTCATATTTCTTTTTGCTGAATCTATGAAAAATGCCAAAAATAACAGTGTGAAGTGTGACAATCATAAAAAGTATTTTTGCACCAACAAGGTGATTCTCAAAGAGATATCAGATGAAAACCTGGCAAATCTCGGCATGGTGTGCAGTGTATCCAAGAAATAGACAAGTAGAGGACAAAGGGCTAAAAAGTATTGACAGCAGATGAAGAAGTATCTGAAAGTCATGTCCTTAAGAAAAAGGAAAACATCATGCAAAGACCTAACACAGGACCTGAGAGATGCATCTGGCCTTTCAGTTGATCCATCTACTCTTCACTGAAGCCTGATCAGAAATACCCTCAATGGAAGGGTGGCTTTCAGGAATCCATTCTTAAGGAAAAAAACGAGGATAAAATGCTGAGGTGTGCCAAATAACACATGAACTGGACTGAAAATGAGTGGTAACAGGTCTTATGGAGTAGAATCCAAACGTGAAATCTTTGGTTCAAATCATCATCAATATGTATGGAGGAGGTCAGGAGACAGGAACAACAGTGAGTGTCTACAGCCATCTACATGGTGGAGTCTCTGTCACAGTTTGGGGTTGCATTTCAGCTATTGGTATTGGGGATCTTGTCAAAATTTATTGAATCATGAATGCAGAAAAGTCTGGAAAATCATGAGAATGATCCTAACACACTGACAATGGCGTAAAAGCATACCTGGATGTGGCTCTGTATTGAGAATAATATCCAAATGGAGTAAGGAGAATGTCCCTTTGGTCCAGATATGGAAACTGATCCTACAACCTTGGAAAAAAATAGAGATATATAGAAACATGTGATTTGTTTTTGTAAAATTTGTTGCCTTATAAAAGTGAAACAAATTTAAGTTGCTCCCTTTAAATCTGAAATCAGCTTACCTCAATCTCATTGTGATTTTGTTGCTCCTTTTTTTTGTAATGAGCTGTTGCTTGTGTGGCCTATGGATGAGATCCAAGCTGAGGATTAAGGCAAAAACACACTAAAATGTAAAACAAGTGAGAACAGAAGAAAACATGTTTTTTTGAGTGGTGAGAAAATGGAAATTAAAATAGCTGCCTTGGGGAGCTTATTATTCTGAAGGTTCAAATAGCAGTTCATTAAAATAAGTGGTTTTCACTGTCATAATATCAAACAAAAACAAATAAAGCATAAACACACTCAGAAGATTAGTGGCTTTTCCTTTATTCTCTAGAATCATTTTCTCATCCTTGGTATGGCAAATCAAAAATTCATAATAATAAAGCTTTTAATATAGAATTGAGATGACATTTGGGGCAAAATCTATGAATTTATTTGTACACAATCATACTGTAAACTGTGTGGTGATGCCATATCACTATAATCTTAATCATGAAAGTAGCATATTTAAAGAATGAGCGGAATAAAAATGAGATGAGTAAATAAAAACAATCTAATAGACTTAATATGGAGAAACTGGGCTTTAACCGCTGTGTTCTATATTATTTTCACATCACTGTTTGCACACACTCAAACTTAATCACATACAAAATTAGAAAAAAAAATCACAGACTTATTAATGCACATCCATCTATGTTTATGTGGCAGCAGTATATTTCTTTCATAGAGTAACTGTCTTACTATGCTGAAATATCTTTAGTCGAGCCACTCTGTTTTTGAAATTCATGCATTCCTGGTTCTCTGTAACGCTTGGGAAATAAATCCAGCTTTAGGCGCTCTTGTCTTTCACCAGTACAATGCTGCCCTCTTATGGTAAAGTTTAGTTTACTGCAGGAACCTTCTAATATTTGAAATGAATCCAATTCACAGCAAAAGCTTGGAGTGTTTAGAAATTTGTTTTATGAATGCAAAATAAAACCAGGTCTTTTCAACTTTTATAACATTTTGATAATTATAAATTATATAATATACTGTGTGGATTTTTTCTTGTTTACGGCTGCACTCAAGTGGACCATGAGAAGATTTGCTAAATTTGACAACAAAAATCAAACATGGTTATTCTACATATTTTATTTATCATTCTGTGTATTCTATTTTTTAATGCACTGGACCAGCAGCAAACCAGTGTACATTGACTGAATGTTTCTATGCATTAACTGTTTTTCACGAATCATATTTGATAACACAGATGAAGGGTTTTTTTTACAGGTTTTGGTAGTGGGTGTAGCAGTCAAAGTAGAGATGCTTTCAGGCTCAGCCCTTTCCTTACCACAGCAGATTGAGTTCGCATCACTGTGGTGCTTGCACCAGTATATCTGTCACTCTCCTGCTCCACTCTTCACCCAGTCATGACCAAGACTCCAACATACTTAAAGTCCTCCATGTGTTATGTCACCTCCTCCATAACCCTTTTCAGGCTGAAATCTGTGAATTCAGATTTGGAGGATCTAATTCTCATCCCATTCATTTTTATTGCTACTGTAACCACCACAGGGTGGGCTGGATGTCGTAGCTTGTGGATTTCCACGGGACCACAGAAAGCATGGATGTGCTCCCAAGATGCTCATAAAAGCTATGGAGGAGTTCAGTGTCCACCGGAAACAAGTCTAACTTGTGGAGCAATGCTCTTTTACAGGGACTGAGTAGCCTGTAACATTGGGCTCATTACCCCACACTCCTGAAGCACCTCCCACAGGACATCGCACACAACATGGTCAAACACATGTAGAATGACTGGACAAACTACCATGCGCCCTGAAGTATCGTTGAATGTGTAAAGAGCGTCCTAGTCCAAACCTCCTGCTTGACTGGGACTTTTCTGTGAGAGGTTTGTGTGTTCTCCCTGTGCCTGTATGGGCTTCCTACAGGTGCTCCAGTTTCCATCCACTGTCCAAAGACATGCTTGTTAGGTTAAATGGTGATTCTAAATTTGTCATAGGTATGACATGTGATTTGGGTGCTATGTAAATTTTGTCATCAGAAGATGAACATGAGGTCTTGCATTGACAGCTGTGTGCCTGCCAACTTTTGTGACAGCATGGACTCATTTTGGGTTTACGGTCCCAAACTAGTGTCTTTTTACTTAGTTCTGTTTGCAGTCATTACTTTTAACACTCAGCTGAATGTCACTGCAGACTAGATTGCATTGGGAGGGCCAAGAGTGCCAAAGTGAAGTAAGTAAGTAAGCACACAGTTTATACTTGCATACTTGCTAGCTCTTGGCAAATAGTCCAGACTTCTGACGACATTAGGACACAACTCACAGTGAGACAGCAGCATACTTGATGACATCATCCCAGCTTCCCTGTGTACTTTACTGACTTTTTACCTTCTGATTAAATATTTAGAATGAAGGTAGCACATAATAGACCTAAAACAGACACATATGTGCACACACATACGTACATATATACCATAAAAGGCTCATTCATTTGAAATGATCTTTAAAGATCATAAACACTGGACCGATATGGAAGAAGGTGCTAAAGAACTCCACACTAAGTTAAAAATTACTGATTAATCAACAGAATGTTCAGCAGATCGCACTTATACATGTTTATATAACTCTATTTCATGGTCCAGGGCCATGTGCCCACTGTTTTGTGTTTAGGTTTTGTTTTCACCGAGTTATGTTCCCAGTTTGTTTTTCATCTCAGTTCCTGTCTTGTTATTCATTATGGTTACATTTTGATTTCCTAGTTCCCTTTGTCCCTGTCTCCCCTGTGTCTGTGTTCTTGTGTCTGTTTAGTCCTTTTGTCATGTCCCTGACCTCCTGTGTTTTCGTTTTGAGTTTTATTCCCAGTGTTGTGTCTAGTCTGCATCTCTGTCCCGTGTCTGTGTTTCTCTTTGTCTGTTTCCCTGTGCCTTGGTCCCTGTGTGTGCCAGTCCTCCGTATTGTCAAGTCTGCGTGTACCTTGTTCGGTTACTTCCTGCTTTATTTTGCCAGTCTTGTGTTCCCTGTACTTTGCGTTTAGTTTTGCTTCCCCTGTGTTATTAGTTTCATTTTTTTCACCTGTTGTGCCCTGCTGTTTCCTCTTGCCCTGATTACTTAGTGTGTGTATTTAGGCCCTCAGTTTTTATCAGATATTTGTTGCATCATTGTCTTTGATTCTGGTTGTGTGACTTCCTGTTCCATGGTTCCTTTGTTTTAGCTCTAGCTTCAGTCCAGCCCAGTCTATTTTGTACCAGTTGTTTTCTCTTTTAATAAACCTTAAATAAGGCCAGTTCATCATTTGTGTCCTACATTTGGGATCTGCCTTTACCTGCCTCCCACAGCAACCATGACACTCTACTCATCAAAGAAAAAACAGATCATATGTTATTTATTATAGTAGACTTCCAATACTTGTAACAGATAGCTGGTGTTTAGAATATAGTTGAATTAATATTAAAAACAGATAAGTTGATCATTTCTGGAGCAGACTTCACACCAGTCTTCATGATATCCACAAACAGCATCAACAGTTCAAAATATACCAGCAGTGTTCAGGCTCACTAAAAGATTGCTTGGCAACAAATAAAACACTGAAATAAACCAAACATCACCTGTTAGGTATCACCTAAGTGAATTATATCTTCTGTTTACCCTTCACTGAGAGGTAAGGGACATATCATCATGCTGGTAGCAGGCTGTTCACCTTGGGTATCATGAGCTGCAATTGCCCAGTCACCTGCAAGCTGGACCTCACATCAACAAAAACGTCCAGGCACTTTTGCAAATAGGCTCTGTTGTGATAAATCAACCAGATATTTGAAGATTAAGCCACTACATTCTCACCTACAGAAATGTTAAAAGTGCATTTTGTGATGCAGAAACAGTAGTATTTCAAAACTTTTCTTACAGTTTGGGACACTTTCCACCACCATTGCAGCTGGTGATCTGCGTCAAGTCCACACCACCAGCAATTCATTTCACTGCGACAGTGGATCAGTTCTTTCTGTGAGATTGATCTGTCTTGACTGTTTGTGCAGCGTGACCAATCAAATGTTTGGGTCTGTTGATGAGCTGAAGAGTGTTTAAAATCTTTCATGATGCACTGCAGCACAGGAGCCATGAAATATTTAACTGGTGAAATAATGAAATATATTTTACATCAAATAAATCGATAGCTTAATGAAAAAAAAAACATTTAGCTATTTAATTATGCATTATTATATGTACATGTAATTATTTAATTTTGGCACTCCTTAGATTTGTTGCACTTCTGCTTTCTCCACTGCAGGGGGCTTAAGCCAAAGGAAGGAAGAGCCCGTTGACACTGCCCCCTGCTGACAGTACACAACTACAACATGTAGACGCTGACCTGCAAATCTCTGAGTAGCAGTAGGACAAGCCCATGTTTACGCGTCATCTGTTACACTGCAATGAATCATGCATGCATACCATATTTCACGGTACCGTAAAGCGAACTTGAAGAAACTATAACAGGGATGACCACTCAACCGCGGTGTTTGCACACGTGTCTTTTTCTGTGTTAGCTCTGTTGTCCCGTCCAGGGTGTATCCCACCTTTCCCCCCGTGTATTTCCAATCTTATTCATATAATTATATTGACTTTGTTTTTTTGAATAACTGCCTCACAGTTAATACTTCACTTTTTGCTATCCTCGCTAACAGTCGGAAGAGGATTTGATACATTTAATTCTTTTTTCAGTGGGGACAAAATTTTAGTTTTATTATTCATTATTTTAATGTGAAACCAACACTTTGCCCTTGCTGCGGCCACACCAAGAGCGGCTAAGCGTGACGTCACTGCAGGGGCGGGGCTGCGCTTTTTTTCTGGTTTATTTGCACAATAACTCACTTCCTCGGCAGCTGCCATTACTGTGGTGAATGAGGAAAGAAGAGTGGGAGAAACGGGGACAGTGGGCAAGAACGAGAGGCAGGGTGGTCTCAAGAAACAAGAAAGCTGCCTCTGGAGTATATAGTGAAGGGCCCTCGTAGCGGGAGCAAGCAAGCTAGGTTATGGCTCAGTCGGCTACTAACGGTGTGGACCAGGATCTGGCCAGCAAGAGGCTGCACTCAAGGTAGGGAAGCCTCGGGAGTACATCAGCAAACAGGGGGTCAGCCCTGGCTGAAGCACGTTGAATTGGAGAAAAATAGAAAAGTAAGACGATTGAGAGAGGGAGAATAGCTCAGGCTGCCAGCTCACAGCTTTGCTTACTAAGGAGGAGCTGGGCAAGGGAGCTTGACCAGCCAGCTTTCACAGATTTAAAGAGCTCAAGACCCAGCCACAGCTGCAGCCAGAGAGAGACCAGTTCCAAGCCTCATTCCTGGCTCGGGTCATTGAGCGGCTGTGGCTGGAATGTACAGACTGAGAGGAGCCTCATAAGATGCAGACGGAGTATTAACAAGGGGTGTCTGGCTAAAGGCTGGGCAAACTGACAGTGCGCATGGTTGTAAACGTGCCATGTGGGTGCAGAACTTCACCTTGAAGGGTGATGACTTAAACGCAAATGCACATTGTACGGCTTTCAAAGCGTTACTAGTTTTACCCCCATATTTACATACATATTTTCACAGCCGCGTCTCATTTGCAATTTTTATGTCTTCTCTCCATCAACAATATGTGTAATAGCACTATTTGCTTCTCCTATAACACTGATAATCACCATAACATTTGACTTTGTCCTCCAGGACCAGACAGTAAGAGTATTTACTTGGTTTTGCATTTGGAAGTATTCAATAATATTTTTGAACTTTGGTTAATTTTGACAAAACCTAAGCAGTTGTTACAAATAGCTCCAAATATTTTATGTTATATATGATTAGGATTGAAGCCATTATTCATATCCACATTATCTCAAAAGATCAGCTTGGTTATGAGAAATATGATATATGAAATATATGTCTCGCCATCCAGTCAACTAGCTTATGACGTGATTCAGCACCACTTATATTATTTTGACATTTACTGGTTGCAAACTGGCACATCTTCTCTTTGGCTTGTTTATCAAGTTATGCATTGAACAAAACTTGCGCAAAACCTGTGAAAATTATGTATGACATTTTGACAATTACTAATCACTATTTCAGTGATTTGGGCCCTGATACATTATATTGCCAAAAATATTCACTCGCCCATCCAAATCATTGACAGCAACTCAGCCACGAAGTGGTAGGCCACATAAAGTGACAGCGGGATCAGCAGATGCTGAAGTTCATAGTGCGCAGAGGTCGCCAACTTTCAGCAAAGTCAATTGCTACAGACCTCCAAACTTCATGTGGCTCAAGAGCAGTGCATAGAGAGCTTCATGGACTGGGTTTCTATGGCTGAGGAGCTGCATTGAAACCTTACATCACCAAGTGCACTGCAAAGCATCAGATGGTGGTGGTGTAAAGCATGACATATTAAACACTAAGGATTAATAATGGGATGCTACTCAAGTTCACATGTATGTGAAGGCAGATGAGCAAATACTTATGGTAAAATGGTGTATATCACTATGGATTGTAAAATGCATTAAATGAGTTCTTACTAACAAAGAACCTTGCTGAGTGGACTGGCACGTTGATATATAAAGTTAAGTCATGCTGATATTCTGTGTTCATTCCTTGATATTTTGTCTTTGGGGAACATGTATATAATTTAAGTGACTGTGTAAGATAGTTTAAGAAAACAATGGTTAAACTTGAATTTTAAAGAACAAACTTTTTAGGTTTTTGTGTTTAAAGTAAAACCACATTGTTTGTTTTCACTCCTTTTCCTGCTCCTAATGTCCTAAGCTGCTGTGAATGTCAGTCTAACTGTAAAAGTGACATTCATAAACCCTGCAAGGTTATCATATGCCCCGCCAACATAAATACAAGAGACACGCACACACAGAGACACACAAAGACACACAGGGCAAGTAGGAGTGCTCTCAATGCTGTGATAGCTTTTCCTCTATTTCACAAACAGTTAAGGTCAGTGCATGACCTTTGTACAATGAAGGTTTATGTATGTGTGTGTGTGTGTGTTGTCTTTAGATTGCAAAAAAATTAGGTGAGCTTAAAGGAGATGTTATTTTTAGGATTTGTTTGTTAAGCGACATGTCCTGTAAAATCCTTTTTGTTTTCTTCCCAAAATGAGAACACGTCAGGCTTGTACTGCACAAGATAAATTTTGTTTAATCAAATGATAATGTATGGACTGAAACATTAGTCTTATAATATATGTGCTGATTGAGAAGAGCACCACAATTTTTATATCTTTTTGTTGACAAAACATAAACTTTTATCATCATTCAGTATTCAGTTACACAAACAGAGTTTGCCACAAACCATAATCACTAGAAGTCATGAAAGTATAGCTATGTGAAAGGATATATACAAGACCCTAGAAATAGGCGTATTTCAAATGTTTTGAATTGAACTGTCAAAATTTGAAACTACAATTTTGTTAGCCTTGGAAAAAACCCATAAATTTCATGTAATGTTATTTTCCTTAAACTGATAAAATTCAGTTAATACTCAAACTGAATTTCAAAAGTGGAAAAAAACGTAAAAAATAATTTCTTTTTAGACTTTCATAAATTGAAATTTTTATTAACGGTTAAATAAAAATGTCCGACAGCTGTGATTGTGCTCAGGACTCAGGACCTGTTGCTATGTAACAAATGATTTGACTGTAAAATTGTGACTTTGTGTCAGATGACCTGGCTGAGTTGTAGAAAACTAAGTTACAGAAAGGGATTTATTCTGAAGTCTTGAATTTATCCTCTTTTTAAATATTAATCGTAATTATGGATTAAAAAAAGTTACTGCAATTTTACTGTGTGTACAGTGCTGTGAAAAGTTATGTGCTCCTTTCCTGATTTCGTAGTTTCTTAGTTAGTTCTTAGTTAAATCAAGAATTAACTGTGATCAACCACATTTTTATCCTCCTGCGCAAAATCTAGCAGGAGGATATCGTCGTCATACCATCTGCCATGAAATATGGGATATGTGTTCTTTACTCTTCAAAGATGTGCAGCACAATGTTTACAGTATATATCCAGCCATCCATCTATCTGTCCATCCGCCTGGTCGTTTATGTGAGTTTTTATCTTTTCGATCTTTAACCACAAGGAGTTGAGCCATGAAATTTGGCATATGTGTTCTTCACTCTTCAAAGATTTGCAACATGAAGTTCATATTCCTGGATGCTTAGTACGCTTTGTACACTTGAGCTGTATTTATCTGAAGTGGAGAGTAAACAACTTGGAGGATTTCAGGCTGCTAATGCTATGATAATAATGCTAATGATATGCAGCCTCTTTCTCATGCCTGATTGGCTTAGCGTGATCATGTGATAATATTGTGCTGTGTGATTGACTATACCTACTAGGGCTGGGCGATATGGACCAAAAGTACTATCTCGATATTTTTTAGCTGAATGGCGATATACGATATATATCTCGATATATTTTCTTCCTAAAGATATAAACAAAAAAGCACTTCAGAGCCAAAGCTACATGTCCCAAATGTCACACAGACATTTTTATTAACATTCAGCTGTAGATATACATGAGAAATTACTATTAAAATAAACTATTGGCATATTTAAATAATTCTCCTCAAATAAATTAATGCTTTTCTCCTCTATAAAAAGACTCACAGCTGTGCTATTAGAATGTAAATAGAAAAGATACAGAACAAAAATTGCAAAAGGCTGACTTGTTCTTTGCAAAGCTGTACATCCAGGTACAAGCTCCTGTACATGACAGACTGACTGAACAAAATTCCATCTGCAGGATTTTAGCCATCTCAGTAAATCCAGACATATGCGCTGACGTATCACAGCAACGGGCCCACCAGCTCAATAAAGCGTTTGCAAGCACACAAAAAAGACCCACTTCAGCTATTAAAGTCACATGACTCACACTACAAACCAACTTCTGCTGCGTATGTGGCGCTCTCTTACCTGCAGGCAGGGACTCTTTGGGGTCAGGGCAATGTCAAAGTGTACAAACGGACGTAGTACGAAGGCTGGAGGATTTCAGGTTTCCAAAACTCTCCGACCTCACCGGAAAAAGTACTTAAATTTATCGCTAGATGCTTCTGGGGGAAAAAGTGGCCAATGGGGTCTGAAAAGCCCTTAAATATAGCAACAAAGTCACTAAGTTGGCAACACTGCCATGCTTTTTTTATTTTTATTAAACTTTATTGATTATTAACAAATATATACAGAACATATTGATGCCAGGGTTACAGAAGAAAAAAATAAGAGGAGTATAATATAATATAATAGGAGTATTATAATGGCCTTTCTTTTTAAGTTGGATTATTTGTCCAGTTTTCTGTCTAATGTAATGTTGTAAATCAGTCCAGAATATTTTGACATGTATACACTGATAAAATAAATGCAAAATTGTTTCACTATATGACTCACTGAAAGAACATGAATAGTTAATAGCAGCACCGCCATGCTGTCGCTACCTGCATGATTAGCGGGTGAAGTAGAGAGAGGTGGGGCGATGTGAAGCTGTGCAGAGGCAAACTGGGAGAAGAGAAAGGCGAACTGGTGGAGCTATGATTTTAACGCGACCTACATTATATCAATATAAACGATATAGTCTCATCACATATCGCGTATGAAAATACAGTATACAGATAATTTTCAAAAACTCGATATATTGCCCAGCCCTAATACCTACCATTATTGACTGAAATGGAGAAAGTGGGCATTCCCCATATCTGGCAACTCACTGAACAACGTGGTAGCACTGAACAACTGCTAGATGGTGAGAAACTAGGAGAATCCCAAATTTCTAGGTAAAGTCAGTCTATGACATCAGTTCTAGACTGCCAGCTTCTGATTGGCTGAGCATTGTCTAACACAGTGGTTCTCAAAGTCAAGAGTGCTGCAGCCCACTTAACCCTTTAACACTGGGTGATCGCCGCCAATACACCTGTTACCTGCCGCTATCTGCCATGAACAGCTGGTTAACACCCAGTGTATCACCACTGAGATGTCAGATCAAACGTACACTGAATTACTGTAAAGACTGTTTGTCCTATCGGAAAAATTCTAAGGTTTCTGAAAGCTGAGAAATTGCGCTTCACACCCAACATAGTGATTAAGGTAATTGTTGCTGTAAGTCCACGAACAGTGGAAAATTTGAAATGCATTCTGTTGCCAATGACTGGTTCTGTCATAAAGAGTTAAAAACCATATCTTTACTACCCCAGGAGTGACTAAAAGTATTTAGATAAAAGTTTAGGGCAAGGCCTCCAAATTAGGGCAAAATAATTTGCAAAAGGTTATAAGATGTCTGCTGAAGTGTTTTCTGTTATGAAATGGGACTGTAATGTTATCCTGACATCTACATTTATTTTATATTATCATTCATTGCGGGAGGATATCCCCATCTGTGAAGGGTCTTGTTTGGGAAGCTGAGTTCAGTTTCACTTGCCATATCCAGGCCTGATTACTGCCAGACCTGTTGAATCAAGAAATCACTTAAACAGAACCTGTCTGACAAAATGAAGTAGGTTAAAAGAGCTCAAAAAGCAACACATCATGCCACATTTTAAAGCAAGCTGAGAAACAAAGTCATTGACATCTATCAATCTGGAAAGTGTTACAAACCCATTTCTACCCCATTTGGGACTCCAGTGAACCACAGTGAAAGCCCATAACCTACTTGGCCCTGTATGAAAACTTGGAACAGTGGTGAACCCTCCCATGTTTGGCTCACTTACAAAAATTACTCCAAGAGCACATCGACTCATCTAAGAGGTCACAAAAGAACCCAGAGCAGCATCTAAAGAACTGCAGGCCTAGCTTGCCTGCATCCATGGGAGAGCTCCAAGGCAAAAATCACTGCTGACCAAAAAGAACACAAAGGCTCAGCTCACATTTGCAAGAAAAACATCTTGATGATCCCCAAGACCTTTGGAAAAATATTCTGTGGATTGACCAGACAAAAGTTGAACGTTTTGGAAGGTTTGTGTCCTTTTACATGTGGCATAAAAATAACACAGCATTTCATAAAAAGAACATCATACCAGCAATTAAACATGGTGGTGGTAGTGTGATGGTCTGCGCCTGCTTTGCTTCTTCAGGACTTGGACAACTTGCTGTGATTGATGGAACCATGAATTCTGCTCTTTACCAGAAAAGCCTGAAGAAAAATATTCAGATATCACTTCAGGCCCTGAAGCTCAAGCTCACTTGGATTATGCATCAGGACAGTGATCTGAAACACACCAGCAAGTCCACCTCTGAATGAGTCATCAGATTATGATGCTTTGGCGTTACCTTAAATGGGCTGTTCATGCTCAAAAATCTTCCAGTGTGTCTGAATTAAAACAATAATTTAAAAAAGGGGGGCCAAAATTCCTCCCTAATAATGGGAAAAACTCATCTCCACCTATCACAAACACTTGATTGCAGTTCTTGCTGCCAAGGTTGGCACAACCAGTTATAAGATTTAGGGGGCAATCAGTTTTTCCCACAGGGCCACCTAGGTTTGCATACCTTTTTTCTCTTAATAAATGAAATCATAATTTAAAAACTGGATTTTGCATTTACTTGGGTTGTCTTTGTCTAATATTGTTTGATCTAAAAAAATTAGTTTTTTGCGTATTTGTGACACTTGAGAAATCAAGAAGAGGTTCTTTTTCGCAGCACTGTAAGTGTCTGAAGGTTGGTGTTGTAGTTGGCAACATCATACAGACCTCTGGGAACCACAGGGAAATGGGGAAGTGGAGGACACCATAATTCATTTTAGAATTTCGACTAATTGAAGTTAGGCTTCATCTTAAATTGATTATCATCATTAATGATAATTGCTCTGTTTTGATGCCCACTTTCATCACTTGGTTCCTTTCATAAGGCATGCAGTGTGTGTATGTAACACTGCTCAATCTGGCTCTATAAAGCAGAATCATGGAGAGTAAAAATGCAGCTTTACAAGAGAATTAGACAGAAGCGAGGAGGAGAGCACCCTGCTTTAACTGAATGTGACATACACTGAGGAAGGAAAGCATTCCTAGAGAGTTTCTCTTTGGTTTCCCTGACAACTAGCCATGGCACTCTGTAATTATGACTGGATTAGTGAGTGCATGGTTTCTTAGCTAAACCAAGATTCATGGTGATAGGAGTATAGACCCTCAAAATTAAATAAGGATCGATTAATTAAATTAAATCAAGTAAAACAAAAAATTTCACTGATTTTAATGATGAAATAAAATCCAAGTAAATGAGAACACTGTATAAGCACATCTTACATTACTGGCCTTTAATTGGTCGAAATGTAGTATTCAAGTGGCCATTAAATACTACTCTGAACTGGCCTGCACCTTCATGGGTTTTATTGCTTCCTCAACTATATGCCTGATAAGGATCTCAGGTATGGTTGTGGCATTTCTTTGTTCTGGGACTCTGACCTCCATATTGCACTGGGAGAGCAGCAGCAAGACCCAACACAGGATAGAAAATGCATCACAGACAATAGATGTGACATTGAAGTCACATGCAGCTTGAATGTGGGTACATTCTGGATGTACAGAAGTGTTATCAGCTGAGGTATCATCTGGTGTGGGCATACACTGAGATCAGATGATCTGCTGTGATCGCAGCTGAGCAGTTACCTGAAGTGCTCAATTTGGTCACTGAGACTGAGTTTCTTTGTGCTCATCAAACAGTGACATCTAAAACTGACCAGATCTTGTTGAATTTGAAGCTAGTAGTAAATGTTGAACACTTTACTTTTAATGAATATCATGCAACAAGGAAAAGGAAGAAGATGCCAGAACCAGATGAGTCTATGCAGAGGTTGGCAGAACTATGAAAAGATGATGGCAAATGGCGTATTGGCAGCATAATAGCTATTGTGTATGTGTTATGAGCAAGCTAGGTACAGTTACAGCCTATTAGGTATTACCTTTTGTTTCACAGAGGCATTATCTTTGCACAAATCAATATGCTGTGTTTAAATAGCGAATTTAAAGTGGGCCAGTCTTAGTTGTTACAGTGTGCAGCACTGTGATGTATAGTTGCATTTCTGGTCAGGTGCACATAAAGCTACTGCTTAGGCTATGGCATAAGGTCTGCAGCTACAGTGCAGCTGCCGTGTACATTTATTGTAGACTTATAAATCAAGCTTAACAGTGCTGTGCTTGACTTAAGTAGCTACATCTGAGCTAGTGCATATGGCCCCAGACTTTGTAGACATTCTTTATGTTTCACAGGTGTTTCTTGTATAAGTCATACTCAGTTTATGTGTTGAAGGTCACTGGGTATCTGCCATTTATTTCACCATTGCATAAACTTGCTAAACTTTTGGATGTCCAGCTTTATGCCTCAACTTTGTCCTCTGAACTTTTTAAATTGGGTTATACTGCAAATTACATTTTCTATAGTAATAGAACATTATTTCACATTTATATACATTATAATTAATTATTTGTCAAATGTTTATTATTTAGATTATACTGTTTTCCATTGAAAGAACAAATCTTAAACTTAGCTTAGTTATGCTTACACTCAAACCTCACTTCTACTTTCCTTACTATAATTCCTGAAACCTGTCCAGCGTGCTACATGTACTCTCTGATGCCATAGTAACAGCACTGTGAGTTTGTCTCTCTTAGACCACAAGCAGGCTATTATGAGATGAGTGTCTCCCAAACAGAACAATTAGAGGGGTAATAAGAGGAGAGAATGGCCGACTGTTCTGCACAAATTCTTCTGACTCCAACCACAAAGATGGCAAGAATGAATGTCACTTTGTGAAAATCCTGCCATGGAATTTTGGTCCTTGTTTGCGTCAACTTTTTTTTTTGCCTGTTGTTGTTGTGGTTATTGTTGTGTTTGTTTTTTTTTTTGTCTGTGAGTCATCCCTCAAGCTGCCTCTTGAAGTCTGGTTTGCAGACTTTGATTAAAGTGAGCGAGGATGTGTTGATGTTCAACTTTACAAGTGCAGAGCTTAGAGCGTGCTATAGTTTTTAAAGATGTTCTGAGGTATTCTTCAGGCTACACCCTTTTCCACTGCCACAGTTTTACAATACAGAGTTTTATTGTTCAGCTGTGGTTCACAGGCAGAGGCCCCGTCGCCATCTGACTTGACTTGGTATATTTTTGTCTTTCTTCTCATATTCTGGCCTTTCTCTGTAACATGCAGTTTTAATCCTCATCCACCCACAGTAGCACTGACATTTGCACCCTGTGTCGATTGGGTAGATTAGCGGGGTTTTTTTTCTCTACTACCTCTTTCCTGAGCCTCACTCAATGTGTCTATGCACAAATTTCTGCATAAACAGTGTGTACAAACATTTCACACACAAATCTGTGATTCATCAATATTTTCTTACCTGAGTAATTGTAGGATTATTACCTGAAAATATAAAGTGCCTTGAGTCAACTGTTGAATTAAATTTAATTTGTTAGTGCTCGGTGAATAAATTTACACAGAGTACTAACAAATTCAGACCAGAACATCCGCAGACCATGCATAGGAATAAAAATGAAGACCTATTAAGCAAAAAAAATGCTCAGAATTATGGTTGAATACATAACAGAAGTACTTTAAATTATATGTTAATAAAGATTTAAACTTTTTAAAAAAACATATTCTAATAGGCTGTATCTTATTAAAATTGAACGTCAACCATTTAATTTTTTGACACTTTTCAAAAATTGCCTTGTTTCTCAATTCAACTTTTAAATGAAAACTTGCTTCTTTTTTTTTCTTTTTTTTTTTGCTTTAGCCGTGCAGGCTTCTCACTTATAACATTGTCACGGCTTTCTCCACTTCACCTCGACGTAAAGTTGTTATCTTGAACTTGTTAAGATATATTCTGATTCAGTAACGTGCCTGTTGTAAGAACATGTTCACATTTCATGAATCCAGCAGTTATTTTGTGCATTTATTTTTTGTGCAGGGCAAGAACATTTCTACGTACATACTGGCAAGCTGATTGTGCTTGACCAATCAGTCGTTGTCATTGGCATTTACTTAGATAACCTCGCTTATGTCACATTTGACTGTGGGATTCTGAAGGTAAGGCAAGAGTTGCAAATGAGACAAACCCTCCACTTTTCCTCCAGTATATGAAACAATGACAAAACGTCACACTTGCTTGGTATCTTGTGTAGAACAGTGTAGTACAATGGGTACCGAAAGTATTCAGACCCCTTTAAATTTTTCACTCTTTGTTTCATTGCAGCCATTTGCTAAAATCAAAAAAGTTAATTTTATTTCTCATTAATGTACACTCAGCACCCCAACTTGACAGAAAAAAACAGAAATATAGAAATTTTTGCAAATTTATTAAAAAGAAAAACTGAAATATCACATGGTCATAAGTATTCAGACCCTTTGCTGTGACACTCATATTTAACTCCCATGCGGTCCATTTCTTCTGATCCTCCTTGAGATGGTTCTACTCCTTCATTGGAGTCCTTCTGTGTTTAATTAAACTGATTGGACTTGATTAGGAAAGGCACACACAGACCTCACAGCTCACAGTGCTGTCAGAGCAAATGAGAATCATGAGGGTGAAGGAACTGCTCAAGGAGCTCAGAGACAGAATTGTGGCAAGACACAGATCTGGCCAAGGTTACAAAAGAATTTCTGCAGCACTTAAGGTTCCTAAGAGCACAGTGGCCTCCATAATCCTTAAATCGAAGACGTTTGGGACGACCAGAACTCTTCCTAGACCTGGCCGTCCAGCCAAACTGAGCAATCGTGGGAGAAGAGCCTTGGTGAGAGAGGTAAAGAAGAACTCAAAGATCACTGTGACTGAGCTCCACAGATGCAGTAGGGAGATGGGAGAAAGTTCCACAAAGCCAACTATCACTGCAGCCCTCCACCAGTTGGGGCTTTATGGCAGAGTGGCCCGACGGAAGCCTCTCCTCAGTGCAAGACATATAAAAACCCGCATAGAGTTTGCCAAAAAACACATGAAGGACTCCCAGACTATGACAAATAAGATTCTCTGGTCTGATGAGACAGAGATTGAACTTTTGGCATTAATTCTAAGCGGTATGTGTGGAGAAAACCAGGCACTGCTCATCACCTGCCCAATACGATCCCAACGGTGAAACATGGTGGTGGCAGCATCATGCTATGGGGGTGATTTTCAGCTGCAGGGACAGGACAACTTGTTGCAATTGAAAGAAAGATGAATGCGGCCAAGTACAGAGATATCCTGGAAGAAAACCTCTTCCAGAGTGCTCAGTACCTCAGACTGGGCCAAAGGTTCACCTTCCAACAAGACAATGACCCTAAGCACACAGCTAAAATAACAAAGGACTAGCTCCGGAACAACTCTGTGACCATTCTTGACTGGCCATGCTAGAACCCTGACCTAAACCCAATTGAGCATCTCTGGAGAGACCTGAAAATGGCTGTCCACCAATATTCACCATCCAACCTGACGGAACTGGAGAGGATCTGCAAGGAAGAATGACAGAAGATCCCCAAATCCAGGTGTGAAAAACTTGTTGCATTATTCCCAAGAAGACTCATGGCTGTACTAGCTCAAAAGAGTGCTTCTACTCAATACTGAGTAAAGGGTCTGAATACTTAGGACCATGTGATATTTCATTTTTTTTTTAATTTGCAAAAATTTCTACATTTCTGTTTGTTTTTTTTCCCTGTCCAGATGGGGTGCTGAGTGTGCATTTATGAGAAATAAAACGAACAGAGTCTTGCTGGGAGACTTCAATGCTCACGTGGGCAATGACAGTGAGACCTGGAGGGGCGTGATTGGGAGGAAAGGCCTGCCCGATCTGAACGCGATTTGTGTTTTGTTATTGGACTTCTGTGCAAACCACAGTTTGTCTATAATGAACACCATGTTTGAACATAAAGATGTCCATAAGTGCACATGGCACCAGGACACCCTAGGTCGCAGGTCTATGATCGATTTTGTAATCATATCATCAGATCTGAGGCCGTGTGTTCTGGACACTCGGGTGAAGAGAGGAGCTGAGCTGTCAAGTGATTACCACCTGCTGTGAGTTGGATCAGGTGGTGGGGGAAGATGCTGGACAGACCTGGTGCACCTAAACGTATTGTGAGGGTGCGCTGGAAACACCTGGCAGAAGCCCCTGTCCGGGAGATCTTCAACTCCCACCTCCGGCAGAACTTCGACAGCATTCCTAGGGAGAATGAGGACATTGAGTCTGATGGACCATGTTTCGCACCTCCATTGTTGAGGCTGCTGTGGAGAGCTGCGGCTGCAAGGTGGTTGGTGCCTGTCGTGGTGGTAACCCCGAACCAGAT